>PVIY010028793.1:0-32728 GCA_004026745.1 Myrmecophaga tridactyla | reverse complement strand
TTTAAAAATCACATACTATCAAGGGCTTTATAATGAAAAACAAGAGTCCTTTGCCCCATCTCTTGCCACTTCCAGCTTTTCTTTTAAGAATAGCTTACTTATTTTTAATTTTTAAAATTTAAATTAATTTACTTTTGCAGTAGTCTATATATTCAAAATTAAATGCTTCTAAATTAAAATGGTTTGAAAGGATACCTCTCTCGCCCACTGTTCTCAAGTATCTGATTTCCTTGTCAGGAGATAAACAATGTCTCCTGTGGCCTTCCAGATATATTATATAAGTTTGCAAAGAAAAAAATTGTACCTGGCAATATGAAAGAAGGAAAGATTGTTTTATTTATATCTACCATGTCAAGGGGGAGAGGGTAGAACTCAACTCCAAGGAAGTGGGCTTGGGGAAAGAGACAGGTAGCTCAGGTTTTATAATTAAGGGAAGTACCAGTGGGCCATCTAGCAAAAGAGAGGAGGAGAAGGAGGAGCTGAGGGCTAGGTTGATAACTTGAAACAGCTGGTCTCTGGAGCGGTCTTTTTCCCCCTTTATTCTTGCAGTCTGAGTGGTGTTTCTCTGCAGTCCCACAGCTGCAAGATTAGTTTCAAGGTAGTCAGAGATCTTTCCCTTTTTCTCCATGCTTCTGGTTTATATACATATTTAATTCCCTCATTCTCATTTTTATTGGGGCTTTGGGGTTTGTTCTTTCCGCTTCTTAAGCTTGAAGTTTCCTAACCTTCTTTCAGATTTTTAGAGATTAAAACTAAACCAACATAAGGTATTTTTTTAGAACCATTTGTCTTAGTTCCCTAGGGTTACTCTAACAAAGTACCATGCAAACTTGATGGCTTATATGACAAAAATGTATTGTCTCTCAGTTCCACAGCCTAGAAATCTGAAATCTGTAAAGGAGGATTCCTCCTTGCCTCTCCCTAACTTTTGGTGGTCTGCTGGAAATTCTGCAGCTCCAGTCTCTGTCTCAATCTTCACATGATGTTCTCCCCTCTTTGTCTGTGTCTACTTTCTCCTTCTTGTAAAGACACCAGTCATACTGGATTCAAGCCCAACCTAATCCAGTTTGTCCTCATCTTACCTAATACCATCTTCAAAGACCCTATTTCAAAATAAGTCCACATGTCCAGGACTGGGGGTAATGACTTGAGCATATCTTTTGCGGGCACATAATTCAACCCATAATGTTATGTTATACTTTTTAAAAAAATAATATATAGAATCATTACATTTTAGATTCAGAAAGAACATCATATATTATTTTGTCTGATTTACAAATTCACAGGTAAAAGACTTAGAGCCTCTTTAGATCTAACTAATATTGTTCACTCGTTTCCTCCAGCAATTGTCAACACCTCTGGAGATAGTGCTAATAGGGGATGGTAGGGGACACCCAGAATTTGAAACTGGTGAAGTATGTTGGCAAGTATGGATCAAAGGGTTTTGTGATTATCAGGTTCTAACAGAGGCCATTTGTAGAAATGACTTCTTACCATGGGTTCCATGGTGGATAGAAAGACAGATGGAACTAGAAAGAAACTGATGCATTGAGGTAATAGCAAAGATTGAGGAATTGGAGGTGATAAGGGCAGAAATACAAGTGCAGTAAAAGCCAGAGAGGGAGAGCAGTGTGGAGAACGGCACTCTGGTCAAAGAGAAGCGTATAACCCCCCATCTTCTCTCCTTTCTATACTTTACTGGTAGATATAGGAAAATTGTTAAAACATTAATAAGTTACATGTGGAAACATGTTACTGAGTCAAAAAAGAATATGTTTCCGAAAAACAAAATTGCTCGGTTAGTGTTGCCTAATTGCTAAGGGAAGAATGGTCTATAAATTCCTTTTGGATCTTTTCGTTTTGTCCCTGGAACAATTATGTGGCATTGAGTTAATTATGCTCTCTTTGAAATCTTAGAAATTTAATTCATTATATGTCTACATTCAGTGCAACACCTCTCATTCAAGAGTTTAAAGCTTTAAGAAAATATTGCAGTTATGTGCCACTGAGTAAATCACCCTGCTGTGATATCCACAGAAAATTGTTATCACCATGTACCTACAAGTGCCCTTGAAAAGAACATGCTGAAACAGGAGTGCCCACATGGTTTGGTTTAAGCATAGATTAGGACAATCTATTGAAAAACAATGTATTTTTCACGTAGGAAAAAATACAAAAATTTTATATAAATTGGGTTTTGGGGTCATGATCTTTATTTTTCTGGTTTGATTAAAAAAATCAATTCTTTGAAAAAGAGGACATTTTATTATTTGTATGCTAAGTAACTTCATTTCCTAGTTACATTTTGTCTTCAACTTTTCCAAAAGGGAACCCTACTGTTATATGAAATCCTTTTGCTCTTCAATGAGAAAAGAGTATTCTCTCTCCTTCTTTAACCATTCTTTATGAATGTTTTCATTCTTTTACTATATGCCAGGTCTCTGAAAGAAAGAACTTTGATTTCCTAGCTGTCTTGCCTCAGAGGACCTAGACAGTTTCCTAGCAGTCATAAGGACACTCAGAATAATTCAAAATTTCTGTGAGAAACTATTTGAATAGCACTTTTTTTTTCCGAAAAGAAATTATTTGGAGACATTGTGCAATGTACAGCTGTTAAGGTGAAGCTAGTGTAATGATATTTTTTAAATATCAAATTCATATCTATTACATGAAAGTCTAATAATATGGTATCCATAGATGGATGCTATGCATTGGAATATAACAAATATAAAGAAGAAGAGCACATGTATTGTAATATACAACTCAATGAATCCCCATGCAACCAGCATCCGGATGTAGACAAAGAGCATTACTCCGAATTCCCCTCTCTTGCGTTGCCTAGTCGTAACTGTCCTCAGGGTAACCACTATCCTGACGTGTAGTTGTGACTGTTTCAATGATGTCTGTGAGCAGAATCATACGGTATATACTGTTTTGTCTGCTTTCTTTTGCTCAGCACTGTGTTTGTAAGATTTATTTTGGAATTTGTAGAAAACATCCATTTATTTTCATTGCTTCAAAGTATTTCATTTTGTAAAATGCCAGAGTTTATATAGCTTATGTTGATTATTTTTTTCCAGTTTTTGACTATTACATATAATGGTTTTATGCATGCCTTTTTACATATGTATTTTTCCTGGGTGTATACCCAATAATGGAATTGCTGGACATATATGTCATCTCTCGTAAGATACAAATATATATGTCATATATCAATATTAATTGATAAGAGCAGTTTTCCAAAGTGTAAATATCAATTTGTACTCCTACTGGCAGCAACTGGATGGGTTCCAGTCTCCCCCTTCCATACCAATACTTGTTAGTTTCTCTGTCTTGTACATTACATTTATTCTGGTGGGTATATATTAGATTCAAATCTTGCTTTTACTTTGCATTTCCTCATAGATTTTTTTTGTATGTTTATTGGCTTTTTGGATATTCTGTTTTATACAGTGCCTGTTCACATCATTTTCCTTTGTGGTTTCCTTGCTGTTTTTTAGGAGTTCTTTATATATTTTGGATGAATCCATTGTCAGGTGAAGATATTTTAATACTTTCTCCCAGTCTGTTTGCCTTTTCATGCTATAAATGGTGAAAACTGATGAATACAAATTCATATTTATAATGCAGCCCCATCACAAATATTATTTTTTCTTTTACAATTAACACATTTTGTATCTTTTTAAAAGAAAGCTTTCTATTACAAGATCCTATGCTTTTTCCGAGAAACTGTGTTTTATCATTCACATTTAAATTTTCAATACATCTGAAATTGATGGTTTTACATGGTGTGAGGTGGAGGTAAAGATACATTTTTGTTTCCATATGGTAGTTGCTATTCAATTTGAGCACTGTTAATTCCAGGGCCAGTGTGCCTGAATCAAAAAGAACGTTAAAAGTTTCCACCACCAGTGAATAAAATGGGAGTTGATTAGTATTTTGAGAGAATAGGGCTAATTATTCCTTGTTATGTATCCTGTGCTTCTAACATATTTTATTTTTCTCTAGTATGAGCAGCCTGACTGTGGGAGAAAATGAGAGGCTATATTGATCATTTAATTGGGATAAGAATCTTTCTATGAGCCCATGATCACAAAAGTTAATGATGCTGGATTCTGTAATAAAAGCTGTAACTCCTACCAAGGGCCCTATAGTCATGGGTCATCAAGTAGTAACTAGTGGCTAGTGACACAAAAAATCGACTGCTTCGTGTGGATGTGTTTTTTACAATGACATGGAATTGTAAGAGAAAAATACATTTTAATTTAGTTGGATTAAAAATAAATATTCTCACAGGCACAGCTTCATTTTGACTTAGTTTAACTTTTCTTATATCACAGTTATCAATTATTATTGAATAACTCTCATATCTGAAATTTTATTTTAGCTCAGTAAGCTTAGTATTGAACTTGAAAGGCAGAGCTCTTAGTAGCAAAACCACAGCTGTGGACATTTTTGCAGTTTTTCATTTTCTTCCTGTTTTTTTAATGAAAAGCATCAGATCTATTTTACCTTCCATTTGACCTGAATCATGCATGGCAGTTTTTGCTTCTGTTAATGAAGACTGAGGCAGCATCAGGTCCTGACGGGAGGACTCTGGAACTCTCAGAACTGTCCCCTGAACATGGAAACTGAACACAGAATGGGGTTCCTCTGATTCCCATCTTCCAAATAAGGCAGATCCAACGAACCTCTCTCTTGTGACCACTGACTTCAGATACTAGTGTTGGTGGACAGTTGGCTACTAACTTGACTCATGGTTTACAGGTCATTTAGCATGTTTTGCCTTTGTAGCATTTGTATTAGGTTCTGGAATGGATCCACCGCTTTGATTCTTTAACATTTTGAGACAAATTTATATAAGGAAATATTCATTCTAAATATAATTATTGAGTACCTTCACCACAGTTTGTCTAGAAAAAGCACATAAGTGTGGCCTGTACTTTTACAAAATCACAGTTGTTTCCACCTTCAAGACAAGGGAATGGAAGTCTATTATAACCCATTATTCATATACTCATTTATTTAAACAATATAGGTATTAAACTCTTCTATGCAAGTCAGTGTAAGAAGTAATGTTAGGAATACAATAATGAATGATATATAGTCCTTTCTCCCAAGAAACTTACAAACTATAAGAAAAAATGTAAAATGCATAAATTTAACATGCAAGATATAATACCATTAGAAAGAAACCTGTCAAGTTACTCTGTTCAACTCCCAAAGGGATTTAATTTTTTTAAGAGGCCATCTAAAAGCTAATGAAATAAAGTCTTCAGATAATATATGAGGACTTACCTGTCTCTAGAAGTAAACCAAAATATTGTTCGTTATGGTGTGACTGAGAAGTCTTGGCTGTTTCAAAGTATTCTTACGATAGCTTGCACTCTTAATAAAGCAAGTCTAGAATGTGAATGAAGCTAAGAGTGATTCAATGTGTATTGAATTTTCCTTGCATGAGGTTACATTGACAAAAACAAAAAGGGAGTAGTTAGAATGGCCCTATGATAGAGTTGAAGGTAGGGATTTGGCAGTGTTTGTCTGTCATTGCCTAAAGAAAGACACCAGATCTGGAAGGCAAGGACATGGCACTATACCAATATACAAAGCTGTTCTATATAAATTGCTGGGCACAGTTCATCAGGCCGCATCATAATCTGATGGAAATAATTTTCAAGTGTATGGATTTTTTTGTATTCTGATCCAATTGTCAATATTACTTATTGAAGCTTGGACTGTGGTGAGTCCATGCATTTTAGGCACTAGTGAGATGAGTTAGTTGTAAATACATAAATTGAAATTTGATTTATATGTCAGTTTCTAATGAATCTGCCTAGTATATAAATAGCTATATATATTGCTATAACTGCCATTACTTCCCAGTGGGAGACCTAAACACAGATTAATATACTCTATCTTACTGTTGAAGACAGCCATGGCAAATGGATCTTAGCACTTGAGTAGAAATCTTTTTGCCAACCTGGGTTAGGGTGAGTCAGTCTCCCGGAGATTAAAAAGCTTTTTAAAGTTTACTGACAAAATCAATATTTTAGATTTGTAGGGGACCAGATTTTTAAGTTACTGCCACCCCATGAAGCTTTGGTGAAAATCTTGTTGATCCCCCTGAGTTAAAATTCTATCTGTTCTTTTTCTCATTGTGATCCAGATGAATGGAAGGGAAATAAGCATTCTAGTTAGAGAAGATTGAGAAAATTCATTAGATTTTCCAGCAAATCTATTTTTTGTTAGAATACAAAGAGTTGTAGCATCAGAGTTAGTTTGAATTTATATGTATCCATACAACACCAAAATTATAAGATCATGCAATCAATTTTAAACACTATTTTTTAAAATTATTTGGATTAAGCAATATTTAAGCTTGTACTTGAAACCCATATTTAGGGTTTGAGTTTAGGGGAATGTGGTGGGCGTGAATCCTTGATAGGTGAATAACATGAATAAAGACAGTGAGATGGAAATTCACAAAATGTACATGGAGAGTTATAGGACGGGACACAGGAAATCTGGAATAGATTTTAGGATGCAAAGTCAAGAAGATGGCACCAAATTGATAACAAGACAATTTTGAATGTCAAACCTAGAGAAGGAGACAGACTATAATGGCAGCAGGAACGCAGAATTTGGCTAATTAGCCTAACTAGCTGTGTAACCCCGCTCACTCCACTTACTGTAATTCAGTTTTATTTTCTTCGCCTGTCAAATGGAACTAGTAATTCATGAATCACAGGATTATTTTGAAGACTACACTTGATAATGTATATAGAACATCTAGAATAATGCCTAGCATCTTGTAAACATTTAACAGTTTCTAGTTGTGCAATGCCCCAGAACTTTGGAGTAGGATAAAGAGGAAAGTTCGGATGGTGTCTGAATTAACAGACTTAGCCCCTGATTGGATGTATGAAAGGAGTTGAGGTGGGGGGAAGTGGGCAGTAGAGGTGGACCCTATGTTTAAAAGAAATTCATATTTTGAAATCAAGATGAGCTTCTTTTTTGAGATACTATTGTGAAGCAATTTTAGTCATAAAATTTGATGTTATTCTGGATCTAGGTTGAGATAGACTAATGAAATGAGAGAATGGAAACTGCAGCTTTGATATCTGGCAATCATTTTAAAAACATATTTTTATTACAATAGTGTGAGTCATAAACAGATTGCAAGGAATTAAATAGTGAGTGGGTTGTTAGCAAATAAGGATAATGAGAGTAGGCAGTTCTTTCCAATTTGGAATCAAAAAGTAGAATCAAATAAGTACTGTGTTTGGGAAGAAATCAATTTTCAGGGAAGGCAAGGCAGATCAGTGAAGAGGGAGAAATTGAAGGTGCAAGATACAGGAAAGGAATTATAGAGTAATTGAAATGAAGGAGGATCAGTTTTATAGAGGTTAGATTTGAATGAAGAAGTGGAAGAAAAGCTAAGGATAGATAAAAATATAGAGATTTTTGGAAGTAAAGAGGAGGGCTTAATTGCATTTGGAAGTGATGCATTTACATTAGAATCAGTGGCTCTTAATTCATTCATTTCCTATTATTGATCAATAGGTTGGGAGTAGAGACAGAATGAAAAAAACAAAAACAAGAAAAGGTTGATTTACATAGGGAGAGAGATTATCCAGAAAGCAACTCCAGAAGGAGCAGAATAAAAGGTGCCAGGATGACTGTCATGACATGTCTGCCTGTGACAGCATAAGCAATGCTGGGAAATAATTATTTCCAGCAAGAAACCTACCTACCACTGTAATTAGGAGACCAGGGAGAAAGCACTCCTGAAAAGTTTATAGAATTTGAAACTTTATACCCAATGAAGCATTTATCAGGTTCTGAGTAGACACAAAGACACAGCCTCAATTCTTGAATTCCCAGATATGCCAGTCAGTGTCACAACTGAGGAGCAATGCAGAGTAACTGGAAATAGCCACCACCATTCACTTAGGTAAAAGGATATCTGCAGTGTGCAAGGAATCACAGGAAGAATCCAAACCCTCCAAAAAGGAGATGTGGACGCACTGGGCCATGTCGAGAACAGGGCCCTAGGATGGCTGAGGTTCAGATGAGGTCCCAGTTTGCAATAGGATGACTTAGAATGATTATGCAGAATAGTTAGTTGGTCAGCATAAAGAGAAAGGGGAACCTGGGAGCAAGGTCAGTCCTGTGGCTGGGGGCTAGGTGTATGCATAGAGAATGTAGAAGGCAGGGTTAAACATAGACTAAATGATATAGAAAGCTACTGAGGGACTATGAGAATAAGAAGAGAAAGAAAGCTAGAGATGTTAAAGAGGGCAAAGAGTAAATATTTTTTATTATGTAAAATTTGAGCCAACCGGAGAGCAAGATGTTCTGGCTGATTATATTTTCTAGTGTATTGCAGACTAAACCAAAAATTTATCTTTTATTCATAGTTGTAGAAAATGTCTGTAAAAATACTTTCATCTTCTTTTCTGCTATAGGAGATACAGTATAGCCAAAGTATTCAATTATTTTACTTTCATATATGAATATCTTACTGTTCCCAGGAGCAACCCTTCAAATCACCAATATTTATTATATTAAAATTCACATTAGAACTTGGTCCTGGAATTCTATTTTCAGTTTCTTGCCTATGTCATATGTGTTTTATAGTAAAACACCTTAAATCTCCTTAGAAAGTTGTAAGGAAATAAACTCATGTTTGTACGTACTGTTGTGTGTGTGAGAAACTGTGTATGACTCTGTGCATTTATACATAAATCAACTTAGAAAGTTTGAAAAAGAAAGTTTATCAACAATGACCCTATGTCATATCTGATAGATTCTAACATATTCTTAAAAATTACTATTTGCTATTGTTTTTATACCTCTTTCTTTTAAAGCTAAAGCCTCTTAATTGAAGGCTAATTAGAATTTAGTTAATTGTCATTTTGCAGTAATATCTATGATGGTTAAGTTCTACCATCAACTTGGCCAAGTAATGATGTCCAATTGTCAACAACCGGCCATTACTGCAGGGATATTTCGTGGCTGGTGGATAAACCAGAAGGCTGGTGTATTAGATCGTCAGTCAGTTGATTGCATCTGTAGCTGATTATCTGAGATCAATTAAGGCGTGTCTCCCACCAACAAGATAATCTGATCAGTTGACTTTTAAGGGTGGAGAGAGACTTTTTCACTGCTTCTTTAACCAGCAAGCCTCTCCTGTGGAGTTTGGCCAGACCCTTCATCAGAGTTGCCAGCTTCACAAACTGCCATAGAGATTTTGGATGCTTCCACTCTCACGGTTGCATAAGACAACTTTTAAATCTCATATTTACAGATATATCCAGAGTTCTGTTTCTCTGGAGAAGCCTGACTAATACAATATCTAATCAGACCCGAATAGATTATCCCTCTTTAAATGGTAAAAACCTTTGCTTCGAAAAATCAAGGAAAACTTGCTAAGATAAAATATCATTTAAAATACTTTATAGAAAATACTTCTTAATTATTTTATTATAATATTTGTTTTGATCTTTATTCATATGACTGTCCTGCAGACAACACTTGTAGTAACTCTGTGAAGTAGGTTTCAACCTCAGTTTTGAAATCTTGGCAAAATGGATGCACAAACTCAAATTGTGAATGAAAACTAATAGAAGAATGATGAATTTGGAACTGAATAGAAGAGATAAATAAAATGTATTATCTGTAAGGGGTCATGCCGAGGACAGATGTTCAGTAGAAATGCACCAATAGAGCTCCTCTACCCATTGTTTCTGGTTGGCATCTTTTCTGGTTGTAGGTGTCCCATTTTGATTGCTGGATGTGGTAAGTTTCATAGTGGTTGTTAAATATTTAGAACAGCATTCCCAACCACATCAGTGCTCCAGCAATCTAAAATTGTGAGACATATATCAAATGCTCTCATTACAAACTTTTTAAATCCACAAATCCTTTCTATACTATCCAGTACTTGGCCTTTTTTAGTGATAAAATATGAAACAGTATGCATATTTAAACTTTCAAAAACTATAAGTTTGTTTAAAACATAGTTTTCCTGTTTTTGTTTGCTATGGTTAACTAACATTAGTATATTTTAATGTTACCTTTGCTAAACTACAGTTAGACTACATTCTTTCTAATTTGTGATGATCTAGTGATAATTTTTTTTTTTTTTTTTTTTTTAACATGGGCAGGCACTGGGAATCAAACCTGGGTCCTCTGGCATGGCAGGCAAGAATTCTGCCTGCTGAGCCATCTTGGCCTGCCCTGATAATTTTTTAAAAGCAAAAATGTTGTAGTTAAATTACCAACTTTAACAAGAAAAATATTTCTGTTGAACTCACCATGGATTTTGTTTGTACTTATATAGTAGGTCTACAGAGTTTTAAAAAAAAACATATTAATTGGATTAATACTTTGGAGAGAAACTGAACTATGTTTACCTAGAAAAAAGGTTCTCAGCCTTGACAATACTGGCATTTTGAATCAGTAATTCTTTGTCATTTGAGGCTATCCTGTGCAACATAAGATGTTTAGCAGCATCCCTGCTTCTACTAGTAGGAATGGGTAGGAAATGCCAGTGGTATCCCTCTAGTCATGGCAATCAAAAATGTGTCAGATTCTGACAAATATTCCTACACACAGGGCAGGTATAAAATTGTCCTGGTCGACAATCACTGATCGAGAACTATTCAGTTTTTGAAAAACGTAAATTTGTTCTCGTGGAATTTTTATGGCTGATATATGACAATTGCTTTTCACTAGTCCCCTTTTAATAAACTAGCCAATATTTATTGGACTGTTTGAGTGTATTTGACACTGTGCTAATCACTCTATGAATTATTTTAAATAGTCCTCAAAAAATCCAATGAGATGAATTTTATTTTTTTTCATACACAGACTCTTCATTCTACAGATGAAAACTTATAGGAATGATTTATAGACTTTTGTCTAATAGATTAAATAGATTACTTGCATTTTATTTTTTAACTAAGCAAACATTTCCCAAGGCAATGTTCATCATGAAATGTGTTTTCTTGAACAGTGTAATTGGATCCCAAGTAATATTTACCTCTATATAGGGTTTAATCAGTAACTTTCGTTATGGTCTTTGAAAACGCCATCTGAGGGGCTTAGATTTTGAGCATAAAATAAATAAAAACAATTAATTGTATACATAAACTGAGAAGGCATATCTAACTGTTGGCAAGAAATCTGAGTTGATGGTAAACACTGTAAATTAGTTGCCATGGATAATAGCTAGCATCTATTGAGGCTTTTCCTATGTGTCAGACAGGGCTCTAAGCATATTTTACATATTAACACATTTAACATGACAAGACCACTAGGTAAACTGGATGGGAACTTAGAACAAAAGGGTAATGCTAATGTATTCTATGAGGATCAAGTATTCAAATGACCTCACAAACAACATATCCACATTGGTCTTGTGGATGAAACAGTAATTGAGGACAACCCCACTGCTAAACTTGAACAGGGCTAAAAAGAGAAGCAGGATTGGAGGTCCATGAATTATGGAGTCCAGAAAGGGGCATGGGCCTGACTATATTTCATAGCAATACAAGTCTTCTTTTGTTGCAAGGCATGAAATAAATTTTCACCAGGGCCCAGGACCTCTCTTGGTGAGCCTGACCTAAGCTCAGTTTCGTGGAAAACAGAAGTGCCCAAGAACTTGTGGCAGAAATGAAATCACAATTTCAAAAGAGATACACAGGTTTCAATGGGTAGAAATGACGCTCTATATTTCCATGACTGCTTCTGGCATTGTAAATTTCATGGTGTTTGTAAATTATCTAACTTCCATCAGTTCTGTTCTATTTCAAGATAAATTGATAAGTTTGAAAGCAAACTAATACCACAAAATAAAAGCACCTCAACCTAGCATTTTGGAAATGTATATTATTCCAAATGAAATGGTAGATCCACTTACCTCCCTCAGTTAGGGCCACCCACCTTGCCTTCCTAAAGATTCACTGTTTTTCTTGGAACTGTTCAAACTGAAAAAGAGTTATTTTTGAGAAGGGCTGGGGCTGAGTATAACTCTGCAATTCTCAATATTTCCATCCTTAATGGGGGCATTCTTATTGACTAAAACATAAGTGATCAATGACTAGTGTTAAGCACTTAATTATATACCTTTATATAAATGAAACTAATTACAATTTTTAATTATTGGAGTACTACTGGTGACTAAAAACTTGCTATTTCTGAAAGTCTCATTGTCCAATGTTATTCAGTGCTAAATGCATGCACTTTTTAGAACTGTGAGTATATATATCTATTTTTGAGAATAGCCTAAAGCATTTTTACCTAGAGTCTTACCCCAGAATACAAGATATCTGGAAATTTAAATATAAATTAGTCAAAATTTAATAAAATTTAAAATTCATTTATTCAGTTCTACCAGCCCATTTCAAGTGCTTAGTAACCAATGTGTTTAATAGCTCACATATTGGCAGAGCATTAATGTAGCATTTCATCAACTCAGAAAATTCCACTGAAGGTCAATGCTCTACATTTTGAATTTATATCTTTAAAGAAAAAACAACTTCATTTTAAATTCAAAGTATTGTTAGTAGAATGTAGAAATTTGGTAACAAATGTAGCCTAACAATATAAATAACTTCTCAGTTTAAATAAAGATGTTTAGCAATTATTATATCTACCTAATTGCAGTTCAATCTGTAACAGGTGCTTCTCAGGCCACTTGTAAGAGGAGTGTTTATTTCTGAAAATAATAACAAAATATTTATTTCCCATCACCCCCTAGTAGCTAAAGTGTGGGAAATGGGTTCTCTCTAAATCGACAGTGCAGGATCCCTAGTGTCTTTTAGAATCTACCATTTTCCTTCAATTTCTACAGTGACTCTGCACTGAAGGTTATTATATTGATGATCCAGTCACTCTAAATCTATCTTAGAGACTGGTACTACCACTGGGGAAATTTGAAAATCACTCTCACTCTATGCCTTTGCCGATATCCTTGTCCAGAGCCTATTGACCACAGCCAAATGTCTGCTCCAAACTGACAGCAGTCCCAAGCACCCCAACACTGAGTCTTACCCATCAGCACTGTGCCCTTAGTTGTATGAAAAGTGCTGGTATTTTGTATTCCCTTAGTTTGGAAGAGAAACCCCGATGATCTAATATTTACTTTACTTTTTTTATAGCAACTCCTATCTCTTTGGTTTCTAGCACTTGTACAAATGGAACCTAGCAAGATGCTTCTCAAAGTCATGCCTATACTTAGAGCCTCTGGTTAGAACCCACATCGAATTTTGGCCACCACTACTCTTCTTTTCTTTAAGAGGTGCTCCATTTCACACAGTGTTCAGCAAGACTCTAGGTTGGAGAATGTGTGAGATGAGTGAGGGCATCTAGCTGAGAGTTGGCTGTCTATCCCTTAAGCAAATAGACCACTGTTTTCCCCTTGCAAGCTCCTCAGCCATAAAATTCCAAGCCTGAGATTCTGAACCTAAGCCATGCTGGGAAACCTGATAAGAAACAAAATTGCTCCTTAAAATGTTAATAAACTCTCTTAGTGTGATAATCACTTAATATTTACTCTGAAGGTGGAGAGTTCTGATTATAGCAAGAGAAGCAACAAATGCGGACACAAAAAGTACATTTAATTTTCCCTACAAACTAATTCACATTGTCTTTTAGTTTTGTTTAGTAGACATGTATCTTTGTGAAATTTTCATCTTTTAAGCCTATTATAAGCATTCTCATTATTATCATTCTCTTTCATTAGATGGTGAGCTTTATGATTTCAGGTTTTTTTTTTATTATCTTACCCCTATGCAACATAGCATATATTGTACATAGCTGGCTCTAAAAATGGTAAAATTTGGAGGTGAATTTTTTCCTAGAGATTGATAATTCTAGTTACTTGATTTTGAGGATTTTAGATATCTTATAACTGATTTAAATAACTAAGCCATATAAACCAGAATGAATCAAAACACTTTCCTTTCTATTTCATTGCATTCTTTCCCCTTCCATCCTTCTAAGTGAGAGTTTGTCCCACATTGATTTTCAATTTCTAACTAATCAATAATGAGCATAATAAAACATTATGTCAGTTTAACAAAAATAAATCATAATTGAAAGTAAGGATTTCTCCTCAGTAGCTACCCTTTCCCCTTTAGATTACCTATTCTTGGTCATTTCTGGACTGATTACTAGAATTTCTGTGAAGAGATTAAAGGAAACATTTAGAAAATTATTTTTTTAATTGGGGGAAGAGCAAAATGGCTTGGTTGAACATATATTTATTTATCTACTTTAATATTGGTGTTTTAATTATTCAGGTTAAGAATGATTGTGGCGTCAAAAGTAGCATAGGATATAAGATTTCAAATAGCCAGTTCTCATCACTGAACAAGTAGCCTTATTTTATTTTTCTTATATGTGGTTGAAAAAACTAGCAATATAGAACTGCCATCTAGAAAGATGAGCTGGTTGCTTGAAAGGGGTTCCAGGATTGTCATTGTCTTGCTACTGCTATATCCAAAAAATATCAGTAGATGATTCCAGACACTTGTTTCTGTAGTAATTTATAACAATCTCACTCCATAAATCAACAACCAATAACTGAAATTGACTGGAAACCAATACTGCAACAACATGGTAAAATATAAATTTAAATATCAGGACTAAGAAAAGGGTAAATTAGAATAGGAAGCTGCATTATTTCTCCCAATAAAATGATAAATATACTGAGGTCAGGGGGTATTGCAAATTTCATATATTTATCAGTATTTAGCAGATCACCTGTGCACAACTGGTGTTCAATAAATCCTTCATGATTTGTTTTCTTTTTTTTTTTAATTAGTGCAAAAAGTAGAACAGAAATGTCCTGACATCTCATGAAAACCTTTTCTTTTTTATTGACAAGGACCTGGCTTTATGAGAATCTTGACATAATTGCAAGGAGCTAGGGAATTGTACTCCTCTGATTTCTTCATTTTCTGGCAGATTTTAAACACCTGGAGGAAATAGCCATAGAAAATTCTTTGTGGTGCCCACATTGAAGTTTGGGCATAGTCCCATAGCTCTCAGCATGGACATTAATTTCTAAAATTTAGCCTGAGCCCTTCCAGGATAGATTTGGCTCAATTGATAACTTTTCAGAAGAAATGAACTTCTCTCTGACATTTAACTAATGTCATAACGTAATAACTAATTATTATTTCCTAATTTTCTTAAACCACAAAAGATGAAAGATTAAAACTAAATTCTAATTGGCAAAGGCATTTCATACCGGGAAGGCACCTCTTGATTAGCAGCTGTGTAGACAGAGGGAGGGTTGGGGGTATGGAAATCTGGCTAAGAAGTCACACAGAAAAGTGCTCATTGTGCTTGGAAATAGCTCAATCAGTACTCAGCGTGCTGTGAAAGCGCTCAACTGGTGCTCAACTTCCAGCATATTGAAATGAGTTGAAGGCTTACTTTTTAAAAGTGCTCAATTGGGACTGCTCAAGTTGCGGTGCCTATTAGTTGAATGCTAATTAACTTTCCCTTTTCATATGGTTCACTTCTCTATTAAGCAGAATTTTGCTGTTCATGTTTTCAGGTTGAACCTGGACTCTCCATGAAACAAAATATCTGCACATATTTTGGGGGAGGAAAATATCCTACCAACTATTCCGATAGTTCTCGCTGGCATGCTCACTCTCTTTTCTGTTTTTACACGATTCTCCTCAGTATTTCTGAGCAATATTGTCTTGTTTGAAGCTATTTTGAGGAGACTAAAATAGCAGAAACTGCTGGGTGATCTGATCTGATATCTCTTTATTCCTGATACGTGGGTTTGGTTTTTAAAAGTGCCCTTTTGGTCATTTTGATAACACTGCTCTTCAGAAATGGTTTTGTTCTTAAATTTGAGTTTAAGAAACTGTTATGGCTTTTTGTTATGTTCCTAAATGTTTACTTTCACCTTTGGTGAACTCATTAATATCTTTTCCTAAGTAGGAAAGATGATTTGTATAATGTGCTACATAATAAATAACTCCATTAACTAATTTGCTTAAGATCAAACTTGAGCTACATATTTTGGGAATGCACTGTAGGAAAAAATATACCATACCTTTTAATTACCTCGCTACTGCTATAAATTGAGATAAAAATGTAAATGTTTTTTTTCCTATAGCAACTTCAAACTCTCACAGGAAGAAGCACATTGAAGTGTGTGAGGGCATCTGTTAACACATTCAAATGAGGTCATGTATTCCTTTAGCAAAGACTTCATTATTTATTTCAAAAAAAGCATTGAAGTCCGTGTGTTGGTATTGCAGCCAGCCAGTGGTTTCTCTCCTATGTTTATTACTCAGTGTGTCTTCAGTGTACTTACAGTCATCTTTCCCCTAATTACCGATACAAACTCTATCCAGGGATGAAGGAATCCTTTGAGAACATTCTTCTATAAAGTGAGAAAAAAATCAAGCCAAAAGTTTGCTTGTCAAAATGGCAAAACCTATATTTCAGTTTAATTTTTGATTGTTAATAAAGGTATGGCAAGTTGTCCTTTGAAGTAAAGGTTAAGGGAATATTTAGTAAATAGGAAGACAAATATATACACTACACACAACAACCGAAAAAGGAGAATTGCACAACCTTCATTTTAAGGAGAATAAAATAATTTAATTAGCATTTAATACAGAACTAATGCATTAACCACTTATCTCATCTCCCAGAAAACCACTTTGCACAGCAAAAGGGATTCCTAGTCTATAAAAGTCGTTGGAAAGCCCATGAGTTTGGTGAATATGTGGCATCAGGCTCCTTAGGTTGCACCATTCAATATTTCGGTCATCTAACTCTTCCATTCTACTTTGGGTTCTCCAAGAAACTTTGATCTTTATCTGGCTTCCATATAAGTCTACTGTAGAGAGAGAATAAGTTGCTCGGATGAATAGATGGCTAGAAAATTATTTAATCATATCCCGATATATATCAAAGAGATACGAATCTCACTGGAAACTATTAAATGTGTGCCAGGGCTTTCTATTGCAACATGAATTTTGCTATTGTAAATTTGCACGGACAAATGGCATAGTGCAAGGTGTTCTCCTAATAGCAACTTTCTAAGACTGTGGTGCTAATAGCCTGCCCTTGAATAGTGGTGAATTCACTAACGTAAGGACTATCATACCACAAACCTTGTTTAGTGAAAATTTGTTGGATATCAAAGAATAGTTTACATATTTTTGTTTCTGAATTTCAACTACCATGCTCAATTTTTTTAAGTTCAATGAACATTATTTTATTTTCATACATGCTGACGTTCAACACTACTAAGGCATTTCAAAGAAAATTAAAGTTTGATATGTTTAACAACCTGGGGTAATTTATAATAATAATATCCAATTAGGTTCTGGCCTCCCCTCCATCATTGCTGCCCTCTTCTTTTTCTTCTCTTCTTCTTCTTCTTGTTCTTCCTCTTCCTCTCCTTCTCCTCCTTCTTCTTCTCTCGCTATCACTATCACTCTCTCTCTCCTCTTTTTCTGAAGAATGAAATGAAAGAAGCCAGGTAACAGAAATTCCTCCACAAGTTCTACCTGTGGCTATAAGAGGCAGCACCATGTTATTGCTTTGCTCTAAAATGATGATAGAAATCTATGCCCTGTTGCCCCTCACTATTTGGCATATTGAAATACGCCTTTTAAATTACCCTTTGCAGAGTTCTACCATGTTCTTTCTCCTGGAAACTGAAAACTCATTCAGCTTTCTAATCTTTATGATAGAAAAATAATACAGAGGGTGGGAATCTACCATGCGATCATGCATCCAAGTGATTTATTTACTTTAATAAATTCAGGAGGTTTTAGTGGCTTGCATCAATTTTAAACAATTATCTTGTCGCATTTGCTTGACCTAGTTAGATAATGATGTGCAAACAGATTTGATTCAATAACACATTAGTAAAAATGTTCAGTACAGTCTTGAAACAATTGCTTTTAATATTCCTGAACAATAGAGGCTTGAGGTTCAGCCTCCTATGAGGCATGTGTGCTTGTTTACAATCAGCTCTGACATTTTCCAGACTTTCATGACAAAGGGGTTTTATTTTGCAAACACTTATTAGAAAGCAACTGAATGTGTGTATCTACTGAGCACTAGGTTTTTTGTTTATTACTTTCATTTGTTGGTGGCTAAGATTAAGAAATTTTGAAGAAAGCATCAGTGTATGTTATTTGATAACTGGAAAAAGATAATATTTTTTCACCTTTTAATATTATCTTTTCAAAATTAGGAGTTGGAATGTTCCATTAATATGCAAATTCTTTCGTTGGTTGTTTGTGTTTTTTCTACTACCCTAAGATCTGCTTTCCAATGAAAAATTGATAGGGACTCTCAAACTGTTCCTAAAGTTTTCATCAGTATGAACAGATGTTGCTATTGTTTGTTTGATTGGAGCATTTACTTTGAAAGATACTATCTGAGTTTGAAATAAACTAAGCCCTAGTCTTATTGTTGTGTGGGGTATCAAAAAAAACATTTTGTTTTGTCTTGATTTCTTTGCTAACTAAGAGTTATCTGATCATTTTTAGGATGTGAATTTCAGAGAGAAGTCACTCTTGTTTTATGGTTTTATTTTTACATCAATGACCAGTCAACATAAAAAGCAAACAACAGCAGCAACAATAACAACATAATGGTTTTTAGTTATATCAGGGTCAAATGACCAAATATCTATAAAAATGCTTTTTATAAACTATGTAGTATACTAAAATTTCATTTTAACCATTTTTTAAAACTCTAACAAACACTTATTTACTGAGAACGATGTACTTAATTTGTGGTTCTAAAAATTACAACTGCATTTAAACATCATAATCACCCTATGGGGTAGATACTATAATTATTCCCATTTTACAGTTGAAGAAACAAGGTATAACAAGTTATATAGCCTTCACATGGTCGCATGGTGGATTTTTACCAGACAGTCTGGCTTCACAGTCTTTCATGTAACTGCTACACTATGGTCCAATAGAAATTCCAATGCCTCCATTATTGCCCAATGAAAAATGAATAAACATTTTCTCATTAACAAAAGAGAATCTTTGTTAATAAGTCCTTTCATGAATGGTAACAGTGGAATTTCTTGTAGTGATATTGCTATTCTCTGATTGAAAAGTGTTCAGACTTCTGATGCACATACCCAAAAGAGAGTGCTCTGGGATGAGCTGTGCCCCCTCAAAAGACAGGTTCAAGTCCTAATGCCTGGTCCTGTCAATATGAACTTATTCAGAAACAGGGTCATTAAAGATGTCATTAGTTAAGATGAGGCCAAATTGGCTTAGCATAGGCTCCAGCTAAGGTGTCCTTCTAAGAAGGGGCGAAATGGACCAAGACAGACACAGAAGGCGGAACACAATATGGTGATGAGGCATGAAATGCCACAGATTGACAGCAAACCATCAGAAGTTGAAAGAGGCAAGGAAGGATCCCCTCCTACAGGGTTAAGAGGAAGCAGGATCCTGCCAATAGCTTGATTTCAGACTTCTAACCTCTAGAATGGTGAGACAATAAATGTCTGTTATTATAAGCCATACAATTTTTGGTATTTTGTGGTGGTGGCCCTATCAAATGAAGGAAGAGAGGAAGGAGAGAGAGGAACACACAAGCAAGTTATCTGTCCATCAATCCTGAAGATCAGTGGACTCAAAATCTCATAGAAACACATTTAGTGATTCAGTCTTAAAGTTAAAATTTTCAATAAAAATTATTTAAGTAGATTATGGATCAAAGTGTAAAACCCACTGTAAATGCAAGAAAAATGCAATTCTAAAAGAGGAAGTCTAAAAGAATATGTTGTTGATGCAAATTTAAAATTTAAGGATATTTAACTATTCTAGAACCAACTATAATATTTCACAAATTTGATTTAGTGAACTTGGCCCATTGTAAATGCAAGGAAACTGCAATTCTAAAGAGTAAGGCTAAAAGAATCTGTGGTTGCAGAAAATTTAACTTTTTAAGGGTATGTCATTGTTCTAGAATCAACTATTATACTAAATGTATTTGACTTCTTTGATTCCATCTCAACTGCTTAAAACATCAGGGAGGTTAAACAACCAATTATTACCAAAGTATAGAATAATATATATATATATATATATGTATGTATGTATCTTAAAAACAAAGTAGCTTCTTTCATCACGACACCAAAAATATTACACCCTACTTTTCTTTAATAGTATGTTGATAATTTAAGGAAGATAGGACCTCTTCCATTGGGCAGTTTATAAATCCAAGGTCAATGATTATGGCAGAGACAAAAATCAATATAAAAATTTAAACATGTAAAAAAAATAAAATGTGTAATTGTTTAAATTTTTGGATTAAATGTCATTTGTTTCGCATTTTAAATGATGAAGCTTAATTTATAATTTTTACTATAGCAGCCAGTTGATATTTGGTAAAGTCATGCCTAGCCCTTCTCAAGTTTCAATAGGAATTTAAAGAGTGCACTTTGCTTATCTCAGACGAAAGATTACAGCAAAACCCCAGTCTGAGGTTATTTGCCATTGTACTTGTTTGGGGGACAGAAACCTAAAAGCAAAATAAAATAAAATAGAGCTTTGGATAATTTTATAATCTTTTTTATATTCATTATGATGACTACTATGCAAAAAAGAGAAATTTGTATTTGAGACGAAGTAAACTGCCTATCTGTGCTACTGCTGCCTGATGGTGGCACAAACTATCACAGGCCCAGAAGGAATTTATGAGACTGTTCCGTTCATATCATTCATGCAAGTTACAAGTAATGTCATGACAGTAAGAAGACACCAATGAGACTGCTAAGTGGTTTGTGATTACAGTGAGACATTCAATTTGGGCTGTTTTGTGCATTACCTAACAGATAAGAGCTATGTTGTTCTTAACAAATTAGTTATATCTCTATGAGATGGAAACTATCATGGGGATGTTTTAATTATATCATCTTCAATATTATTTTATCATATAACCAAAATGCACAGGACCACTGGGAAGTCACTATATTTTATAGATTTTTTTTTTTTTTGGCATAGGTAGGCACCAGGAATCGAACCCGGTCTCCGGCATGGCAGGTGAAAACTCTGCGACTGAGCCACCATTGCCTGCCCAAGTCACTATATTTTATATTTACCTACTTAAAAGCAGCATTTTAAAATTGAAATTCGAATTTATAATATTTAGAAAAATAACTGCTCTTCTGAAAATAGTCATGTATTTCATAATCCACATAAATTTGAACTTTTTTATATTGATCATAAACATGTACCAAGAATATCTTCTTAATTTAACATATAAAGGCATTTGATTTTTGCTGTTGTACTACATCTGTATTATAAATTCACACACTAATGAATGTTATGACTAAATGCAAAATATTGATGAAAATAATCATACACATATCATTGACTAACTTGAGGAATAGGTTGAATGAATTCAGAATTGGAAAACAATAATAATAGTGGTCAAGAAGATTTGTGGGAAAAGTAAGACAGGAGGAAAGAAAGTAAATTAGCATTTATTGAATACCCACATACCTGCCATATGTTATGCTGGGCATTTTCACATTTTGCTGTATCATCAAATATTCGCAACAACCTTGAGGGATTGTTAGTATAATATTTCCTTTTTTATGGATGAGAAATCTAAGCCCAGAGAGGTCAGGCCACTTAATCAAAATCACATAGCTAATAAATGAATGTACCAACATTTGAATTCATGTTTGATTCATTCCTCCATTTGTGTCTTACACAAATGAGATAGCAGTGAGCAAAGGAAAGAATCTTGATCTTTCTGTTAAACCTAAATTCCTAGTAACTGGCAGCAGAATTAAACATGGTAACCAGAAGTTTCTGCTATTTATAAATACAATGATGAAAATAAGATAATTCAAAATTTCTTTCTGAGGAGGCAATTTACTTTTGTACCAGTGAGCACTAATATTGTAAATTGCGCCTCTTCACAGAATTAAGTCCTATGTAAACTGTGGCTCTAGAGTCCTGTTGCTTAGGTTCTACCTGAGCTTTCTGTATGATTTGTGCATGTCTGATCCTCAGTTTCCTCTTTGTCAAATGGAATTGTTAAGAAGATTAAAGGAGGACATCTATGCTAGACACTTAAAAATACTGCCTGACACCCAGTAAAAACTCAGATATGTGCAATGATTTTTCTTTTTCCAATATTTACTTACACTGATCATTTTAAATCATGGATCAAAACATTATTAAGCCACGAAAGATTTTTATGTTGGTGGACTCTTGGTACACAGTGTCACAAACTCTAGGTAGAATTTGAGTACTGCTAAGAATATCCTAAGAGAACCTATTGATTAGAACTCAAGATTCCCTCTGACTATGACATGCTTAGACTTACATGAACAAATCTTTTGAACAATTAATGTGTCCTTTCTTATTGGCTCCTCTGTAAACTTTTTGGATAATTATATCCTTCATGTTCTATTACCTATGTTTACTACTTCCGATTGAACCATTTACCCTTTAAAATCTTTATATTGCTACATTTCAGAATATCTAAACTATTTAATACTCATAGTCACTCCTTATATCCTAACCTAATTCCTACCCTAGTCTCCTGCTGTTGAAGTGATATACTCTACTGTCTAATCTGCCTCCCAAATTTCTCCCAGTTCTCTTCCTCTCTCTCCATCACCATCGTCACTATCTTTGTTGAGACCTTCAGTTTTTCTTGCCTGGCTTATTAATTTAGGTTCCTAATTAGGTTCCTAATCTCCAAGTGTAGCCTCCCTCCAAACCACTTTCCTAGAGGATTCCCAAATGATTTTTCCAAAAGGAAAACAGGATTTGATCATTGCTTTACCTGAATCTTTAAGAGTTGTTTACACTCCTTATGGTTGTGCACAAATCCCTTCTACCTTCACCCCCTGCCATGCATTTCTATTTGACCTGGGCTCTTTGTAGTTGTCTGAGAAAATCTTGTCCTTCAAGGCTTAGATTGTATAAATCAGGGTTCCAATCCAAAACAAACCGCAGACTCAATTAGAATACCTCAAAAAAGGTATATTACAATTGTTCTATTCATAAAGGTTTGGGGAAGGTAGGGTAAGCACAGTGATAATGCTTTTAATATATTATAATTAATATATTAATATTATAAATTAATAATATAATATAGGTTAGTAAAAGAATAAGAGGTATTAGCATCCCAGGACCAAAGGGGTGAGGGGAAGGAGCAGTTATCTGAAGTCGAAAGGAAATAAGACTTATATAGAGAAAGGACCAGTGACTTTAGGACAAAGCAGTTTTGGAGGGAGGGAGCCAAGGAATAAATACACTGGCCACATTCCTTTTCCTTTCTCAGATCCGTTAGTGGAGTTCAACATTGGCTGATCCTACTGGAAGCCAGAAGCTTGAGAGCCAATGATGTGGTCCATACAATCTGCCAGGTCAGAAAGCTAGGGAGAGAAAGGTGGAGATCAATTGCAAAAGCCAAATGGAAGATTTCTGAAACAATGCTTTCCCATAATCCATATAGTCCTTTTACAGCCTTGTATTGTAATCACCTTTTGCTGGTTTGTCTCCTACTAAACTAAGATATCCTAGAGCTCATAGCATACCTTCTCCCTGAATTACAGAAAACTTAAATCCCACGTCAAATTTTTAAAGAGATATTATTATATTGACTTTTTTCACTGAAAAACTAGACTGTTCTTTTGGACACACACAAACACAAATAGAATACCACAGCTGTAAATTTATTGGATGATGATAAGCCAAACATTGTGAGAAAACCGTTAATGTTATGAAATGAGAGTGAATAGGTTATATCTGGATGCTTCTCGGGATGTTAAAATATGAATGCAATAATATTTGCAATAATTATATATTGAACACAAAGGGAGAAAACTGAGCAACAGGTCCTTGATCTCTAATAAAGTATAAATTTGAACCAGATATATACAAGCAAAAGTTAGAAAACAGAAGTTTCAACAGAAAATGTTTCTTGTGAGTGCCAAATCGGGGTTAGATGGACTCTAGCTTTCCTCAATCTCCATCAACATTTACATATTAATATTTGCTCAATTTTATGTAAGTGCCATAAAATATACATTTGCACGTATAGTTCATCAATACATACCCTAATCCTTATCTACAAGCAACCTCTTAAATAGGAATTTTGAAGCTGCCATTAGAAATAAAACTATGGGTCACAAAAGAATTGCTATGTTACAAAAGACAATGAAGATAAATGTATTAGAATTTTGTATAGTCACATTAAGTTGGTGTTAAATAAATATTTTTGCTGATCCTGGCTTTCTAGTATTTGATGCAGATTTTAAAATTTGAAATTAAGAGGTTGAACTCAATCAGTACATTTCATTTGAAATAGAATAAGATTATGTGCTAGGTTCCCAGATTATATAAAAGTTTATGGCTAGAAAGTTTAGAAAATATTAAAATAATGTTGCTGTTGTATTGAACTCCCTTCCTACTCAAAGAGATGCCAGGTATTTCTATAAGGTCATAGGAAAGCCTCACCTCAAGTATGAAATTATAGCCATGTCACATTTTGACAAACTGCTTTAGTCCCTAGAGCACTTTCTGCTTGTTTAACCTACAAGGTTTCAGTATTCTACTAGAGAAAATATATTTAAAATTCTCCCATTTTCCACAATTCAGAGTTTATTTGGATGTGAAGATTTATTTTATAAACAGAATTCTATTTTATTGTGCTATATTATAGTTCTTTTTATTTTCCATCGATTCTTCATTTCATTGTGCATTTTTGTTTTATTTTTGTGCATTTTTGTTTTATTTTTGATTTATTTTCTATTTGTTTTAATGAGTAACTATTAAATGGTTTTAGATTTAAAACTACAATGCAGTCCCTCTCTCTTCTGCATTCTCTCTCACCATGTCTCTCTAACTGTGTCTAATGTTGAGAAATTCTGCATATAAACTATTCCTAATCCCAGCCCTTTACTTGCATGGTTTAGCCTGGAAACCAATGCTGTGAGTCCTTTATCTTTGATGTCCTGGCACTTGCTTGGACTAAGGAAAAGAGGAAATAGGACCAATCCTCAATTCCAAACCTCTAAGGAAGTACCTTCATGAAAGGGATCAAAGGCAAACTTAAAATATAAAACTAGAGTGGGCCACGGTGGGTCAGCAGGCAGTTTAGTTGTCTGTAATGCCAGAGACCCAGCTTCGATTCCTGGTGCCTGCCCATGCAAATAAAATAAAATAAAATAAAATAAAATGTACATATATATATACAACTATATATATATATATATATATATATATTATACACACACAAACACAACTAAGTTATATATATATATAACTAGGGTACAGAGGAGATTCTTAAAAGTTTTCACAGGCTTGTGAGTTCTATTTTATTTAAAACCTTTGTGTTTAAATTATTATAAATGCATATAAATGATACTAAATACTGTCAAGTTAACTTATGGCTGTTTTTAAAAGAAATTATGATCTGATATATTTACCAAGGGAAGTATATTTCCAACAGAGACATATATTACACTCAAATAATTGGCAGCTAGGACTTCGAAGCAATGTCTTGCAAATGCTCCCACCATGGCAGAATTTTTGTGCAATGGAGACTGAACAGGTTATATGTAGCATCGTTCTATAGCATGTATAGTTTTGTGTGTTTGATTGCAAGTGTCAGGTGGTCTTGTCTGACTTTTGCATATACATCAAGGAATTTGGATAGTTAAGGACCATTTTTACTTCAATATTTAAAGCAAAAGGCGTGCTTCTTTTACATGTTTCTCTATCAGTTATTCAGGGATATTTAAATTGCCATAGAACTACCAGATTTATGTTTTATGCTACATCAGAATACAGAAATAGATTGTAAGTATTGCGAGGCTAAAATATGACTGTGCTTGTCACATATGTGTCAAGAACAGCTAAGGTCTATCTTCAAGGGGTTAGTGAGCCCAAAACTGTTTCATGGAAAATAGCAGAGGACATATGGCTATTGGGTCAGAGACAGAGGATTTTATTACTCAAAATAATGGCAATAGCCATAGTATCAGCATTTGCATTGCCTCCCCTTGACCCCCAAGGGTCAGTAAGTAGGGTTCAGATGCATATCGCACTCACAGTGGGTTTGCATCACAACTCGGGAAACACTAACTTAGGAAGGACCCTGAATCTTTTATAATGGGCTGCATAAAAACGTGCCCTTTGCCCCGGTGGAACATATTATTCTTATTATACTGACAGTAAACAAATCTAACCTCTGTTCCAGAGAGAGACACTATCTCTGTGCTCCAAGGCATTTCATTATGTAAGCATCCTTAAACACGCAGTCCAAAACAAATGGGCAGTCACTGTCTGGCGCACGAGACTTGCAAATACACAAGAGGTCCATAGGAAATTATCTCCCGACAATGAGATATTCAATTTCAACTTTTAATTATTTATCCCAAGATGCCTAATTCTCTGTGATTTATTTTAAAGTAAGAAAAGATGTGTAACTATAAACTATAAATGAAATAAATTTATGCTAATAAAATATTTTATCAATTTTATATATTTTTACTCTTATGAGCTTGTATTGGAAGAAAAAACAGTTCTGCTGTAAAAAATATGTTAAAACTACTAGTTTAGAATAGGGCATAAGTACAAGCTAGTAAAAGCCATTCATTCTGTTTTACAACTAAAGATTTTATTGTTAATGGTCTCATCCTTTGTTAATTATCTCATAAATATCGGAAAGTTAACACAAAAATCAAAGCATTCCAGTACTAGTCCTGGATATGGATATGTTCTTTTGATGTAGCTTATATTTCCATCCTACATAGGAGGCCAATATGACATTAAAGAGAGGAGATAAACTTACAAATACTAAATGAAATTGTAGGAATTAAGATTTCCACCATGTTTCATGCACGTGTAAATCTTAGTTGCTCCTTTAGCCAAAGAAGTTTGAACTTCAATTAAGATGAAAACTTGACATCATATTCATTATTGCATTCTACTTTAGAATAGTGTATCTAATTTCTGATTTTATAAACCACCACATTTACCATTAAGCTCTGCTGTTTCATTTTGTGGCTAAGTTTTCCAGGAGCAATTTTGCCTTCTTTGACTTCTCTAAGAGTTTTCAAAGGATCATTTTTATATCTAGATACAGAGTCATCTGTGGGAGAAAAATGCATTTCATTTGTCTAACTTTTATTTGCATTGTGTGTGAGAAATGTTCTAAGTGATTTTATTTAAAATAATTGTTCAGCAAGTTTTCTTTAAAGGATATTACAAATATCTGAGCTACTCATTCCAGCACATCTGAGGAACTTAATTAAAAACAAGGGACAAACAGTAATATATTTCCTCTAATACAACATTAACGTGCAACTGCAAGGTTTGGCAAAACATAGTTTCCTAGAACGTTTGAGAAAACCTAGATCCCAAGGCCCCACCCCCTGAGTTTTTTATTCAGTTATTCTAGGTAGTGCCAGAGAATTTGCATTTCTAAGAAGTTCACAGAAGATGCTGATACTGCTTGTCCAGGGACCACACTTTGAGAACCACTGCTCTGAGGAAAAGGTGCTTGGATGTGGAGATGAAAATGATAAGTATAAGAGTAGAAGCACTTTGCAACCTGCTAAATTCTTTACATCCAAAAACTCATTATATCTCATGATTATTATTTTTAATGAGAAAACTGTAACTTAGCAAAGTTAAATAAATTGCCCAAAATTATAAAATTAAAAAGTGCAAGATCCCGTGCTTAAACTGAACTTTTTAAAACTCTAAAGCATGTGCTTCATGAAAAGTAGATAAAGTGTCCATGAGAGACAAAGAAAGAGGAAATAACTGCACCGTCCTGAAAGCCTGGGTGTCCATAAAGTAGGCAGGAGAGAAGCACTGTGATCAGGAGAGCCAGATTTGACCTGTAGCTTCTAGAAACTGATGAGGAGAAGTATCCGGTGTGGGGATTTAGCATTTGTAATATAACTCTTTTAACAGTTCAAAGTCAGGAGAAGCCCAGAAGCAGCATGTAAGTGACAAATCAGGTCAGAACGAGGGTTTCTTCAAAGTTTTCATATTTAAAAATAAATGGCTCCTGTTATTTAAACAATATTCTTTCATCAAAATACTGTAGATTGAAATGGTATATTCTCTGATTCATGCCCAATCAAAGTCTAAACCACTCATCAAAACAAAAATATCAGAGCCTTTCCTGCCTTTACATTTATCACCCTATTTTGCCCCATGTATTTTACTTAGGATTTTTCTTCTCCAATAACCAGAATAAAGCCTCCATTAAGAAGGGAATTTTTGTGTCCCTTGTTTTCTGCTATGTTCCTGGCACATACTGGGTGCTTGATAATTAATGTTTTTGGAAGGAAGGAATAAAGAAGAATGAAAGCATAGGAACTATAGTACTTGAATTCTGCAGGTAATATTCACAGGATTTTTATGCCTTAAATTTGTAGAGCTGTGTGCTAGCATCTGTAAGCACACACACCTTCTCTTTATGGTCTTCTGGCTGTATGGTGAGCTAATATGCTGTAGGTATATAATGAAGTCTATTTGATTTTTGCTTACTCCCTTTTCGCTCAATGCTTGAGGTAGACAAAGTTGTATATGCATGTGCAATAACCTTGAAAACTGCAAATAAATTTGCAATTTAAAATGTGGTCAATTTTTTTTAGTTAGATTGAATCACCTTGAAAGATAATTCTGCATCTCAGCTCCAGAAGTATTATGAATTATATAGGAGAACCATGACCAAATATTTGGATCCAACTTTTCCCCTCTATCAGGAAACCACCTAATGCCCAAACACATGTTTATATTCTTGTAATCAGTTGCAAGCTTATTTTACCCATGATGTCATATTTCAATTAATATTGACATGGAAGGGTAAGTATGTTTGGTAATATATTTAGATTTTTCATTTGGTATAGAATTTGAATCAAGAGATGTGGAAATGAAGCAAATAGGGCAAGTCATTTCGGATAAAAATTGAGTCACTGATGAAAGCAACATCCTGTAAGCTTTAATGTAAACCCAGTCTTTGAAAAATAGCATACATAGTACTTGGAGATGCTCTAAAGAATGAAAAGCTTTTCATGTGTACTCTTCTTAAAACATTTAGAATCTATGTTCAAATTGTTTGGAGCCATGTGAACAAAGAGCAATAATGTATCCCAAGAGTCTTTTGAGATTTTCTGTGTGTATGTGTGTGTGTGTGTGTGTGTGTGCATGTGTGTAAGAGAGGACGAGGTTTAAAAAGGGTGAAAGTGAGAGAAAGAAAGATTGAGGGAGAACTCCCCAAGAATAAGTGCCACTATATGTGTATATCTAAGGGATGATATCTTTTAAAGAAGGATTATTATAGACTTGTAAATATTGTGCTTTGGGCTTCCTATATAAATAGAATTTTTTGTCAAGCTTGCTTGGCTATTGTGATTTTTTTTTTTTTTATTGGGATGAAGTAGAGATAATACAATGTGTTTAATTTCTGGCTTTTAACTTATTTATCCATTCACTATTGAAAATTTGTACTGTGTACCTCTGATGGTTTCTGGATGTTTGGATTGCAGCCAAAAAATTAAGTTTCCTAACTCTCATCAAAGTTTTTAAACTGAATAGGGAATTTAGAATGATTGAAAAAATAATAAGATTGACCTTCCAATGTAGTCTGTAAAGTTGTGTGCCATATTCCTTAAGTTTAGCATTTTATTGCAGAAAAATTTGAGGACTTTCAAAAAAGTATGTATGAGAAGCAAGTCAAAAATTTTTTTGGTAATTTTGAATTTCAGTCTTTGACTAAACAACAGAATTATAAATAACAGTATCAGAGGTTATGTGCTTATCTGATATACATTCATATCTATAGGTTTTATCAGTGCAGCAGGAAATGATCTTTAAAACTTTCATACAGGGATGTATTGCTAGGAGCATAACTTTTTATTTGAAGGAGAAAAAAATTCTGAAAAATTGTGGACTTAATACTTGCCATTCAATAAAAATGGCTGATGGATATTATATAAAATACGAAGAAAATCATCTCATATAGAGGATGTATGTATTTCTGAAAGGCTACCTGTGTCATAATTTATGCTCACTAAAGATTTTCTCTTCAACTTACATGATAATTGACACAGTTATGAGAGAATTTGTACCCACATCAAATATAATCTCAGAGCAATTCTTTTAATGCCAACCTTTTTGTAAAGAAAATGTAATTTGTTTTGAAATGTAACACTTATGGAAAAACAGAAACAGTGGAACTGGAGATGAAAACACACTGCTGATTGCTTCTTGAGGTAGAGCTGCTAAGATGTGTGGGGAGGGAAAAGGCCACCCAGACTCGCCTGCTTCCTGGGGTGTGCTGTCAGCTGACTGCTTCTGGCTCTGCTGCCAGGTGGAGCAGATAGGGAGGTGGCCCTGGCACAAGGGAGGAAAGTGAAAAGGCAGATTTATTGTCTTCTCTATAGGATCTTGTTTCCATTCCATTCCAGTGCTCTTTATAGAGAATCAAATAAGTTTCTTAACTCTTTACTATTTCTTTTCCTTGTGATCTGAAAAACTGGGAAGATATTTCTCTTTTGGCTTGAAAAGTCTTCTGAAATGTTTTACTTTTAAGGGTTTATGGCTTTTTACTTAAACATTGTCAGTGTAGCTTCCTAAAGGCAATGTTCTGGGAGCTAGATTTCTCTAAAGAGTGTTTTTTATTTGTTTGGTTCACTACAGAGTGCATTTGTAGGGCTTCAAATAATGCTTGACACATGGTAGCTGTGCTCAAAAGACATTTGTTACCAAATAAATGAATGAATACATTGACAAATGAGTAGTTTTCTGTTTTAGTTTGTGACAGAACCAAATAACACGGAAGGAAGGATAAAAGTCATGGTATTATTAAAATAAAATATTAGGGCGGGCGATGGTGGCGCACTGGCAGAGTTCTCACCTGCCAGACCAGAGAATTGGGTTCAATACCCGGTGCCTTCCCATGCAAAAAATAAAAAAAATAATAAAATATTAGACAAGTCATTGTTTATGGGAGTTTGAAAACTTCACTCTCAGTGAATCTGTTAGCGTCTAATTTGCACATGAAAAGGAGCTCCACAGCTGGGAAGGAAAGGGAACTTATGTTGGGCAAACGTGGAAGCAATCATGGAAATGTAAGGATTCGTTGGCATTAAATTTCCATGTTACATCGAGGAGGTCTTACAGAGTGGGGAGCAGATATATATTGATTAGCTTGGTGTGCCCATGGTGATAAACGATTCCTCCCATACCTAAACTGGTTTATCAGCAGATGTTGATTATTTGCAGTTTTGTAGGGTATGTTCCATTGCACTATTTTCATAGAAAGTCCCTGCAGGTCAATTATTCTTGTCTTCTGAAAAATTCTTTCTTGGAAAGAGGTCCCTCTTGGCAATATCCAAAGCAGACTGTCATTTTATTTTATTTTTCTTAATGGTACACAGTATACCATGCGGAGTAGAAAGTGAGGGGTGTTATTACTCGGTACCTACAGTCATGGTTTAAAATCCAGCTCTGACACTGAGTTGTCAACTGAATAATTGAGTTGGCTTTTCTAAATATAAGTTTTCTCATTTGAAAAATAGAAATAACATTACTGCCAACTTCACAAATTGTACATACAACAATGTCATTCACACACCAAGTCCTCAGTATTTATTGTATATCAGTGTCATTATTTTGAGTGATATATGACATAGTGACCCATACTTTGAAGATAGAAAAAAAAAGGTAAAATAAAAATGTAAGAGACCATGTTGGAAAGAAAGGAAAAGATTCAAATTCTTTACACATCGTACTTAACTTACAAAACTAGTTCTTATTCATATACTTCATAGCAATGAGGTTCTACATTCTCATCTGCCATAATAATTTATCTCTCAATTTAGTATATTAATTGAATATGACTTTAAGTGAGGATTGTTTAAAATGTGCCAAGAAATATTGCTTTAATTGTGCATACTGACATAATTTGAATATGTATAAATGGGTTAATTTCATAATGATGCCAATGCATTGGCAGAGTGCAATCTCCACAAGGGCTTGCCTGTTTTATTCACTGCTAGTTACCTCGTTCATGCAGTACTTCAAAACTATGGTAGGTGTGCAATAAGTATATGTTGAGTCAAGTACTGTGGTAGCATTAAATATATCTAGATTGTTTAAAAAGAAATTTGAGGCTGCTAACATTAATCAACCTCATGCAATCCCATGACAAAGGAATGTTCTGTTCCCGTATCTTTTGCTTGGGCAAATGGCACCATCAATTTATGTCTCAGTAAGAAATAGAGGAAACAGTTGTTCTTTTCAGCACCCTGTTCCCTTGGCTGCCAATCTCTACAGACCTGTGGAAATGGCCACTAGCATACAGCTGCTTATCACCAGAATGGTGTGACGTTCCCAGGCACTCATCGAACTGCATGCCCTTTGCTTATTCAGAGCTTCTGGGTCAACTATTCACATAAAAGCCAAAATCTTCATTTCCCCTCACAAGTGAGAAACAGCCACAAGGGAAACCAGGATAAAGAACCTGGAGATTATCTTATAAGGAAAAACCCAGATGTTTGGCTCAGAGAAGAGTTTTGGTAACCATATTAATAATCTTCAAATACTGGAATCCTGCCGAAAGAAATTTCACACTGCTGCAGAGGGCAGAGCTAAGATTACAGGTGAAATCTCCAAGGTCGGTTAAAGATCTTTCTGGATGTGAA
>PVIY010028792.1:0-32737 GCA_004026745.1 Myrmecophaga tridactyla | reverse complement strand
TGTTTGGAATCTCTCCGCCATTGACACTTAGTCTCATTTCACTCTTCCCCCTTTGGTCGAGAAGGTTCTCTCCATCCCTTGATGTTAATTCGCAGCTCATTCTAGGGTTTTTTTCCATCCCTTGATGCTGAATCTCAGCTCATTCCAGGTTCTCTGTCCCATGTTGCCAGGAAGGTACACATCCCTGGGAGTCATATCCATTCATCTTTGATAGACACTTTGCTTTCACCATTTAGCTATTATGAATTATGCTACTATGAATGTTGGTGTACAAATACCTGTTCAAGTCCCTCATTTCAATTTTATATTCCTAGAAGTAGGATTGCTGGGTCATATTGTACTTTGATGTTGAACTTTTTGAGGAACTACCAAACTGTTTTCCATAGTGTCTGCATCATTTTATATTCCCACCATCACTATATGAGGGCTCTTATTTCTATTTTTTTAATAGCAGCCATTCTAATAGGTGTGAGGTGGCATCTCTTTGTGGTTTTGATTTGCAGATCCCTAAAGGCTAATAATGTTGGACATCTTTTCATGTGCTTATTGGCCATCTATATATCTTCTTTGGAGAAATTTATATTCCAGTCCTTTGTCTATTCTTTAATTGGGATGTTCATCCTTTTGCTATTGTGTTGTGAAACTTCTTTATAAATGTGTGGATATTAAACCTTTGTCAGATATATACTCTCCAAATACCTTCTCCCATTCTAGAGACTGTCTCTTCATTTTATTGACAATATAATTTGATACATAGAAGTTTTTAATTTATCAATTTTTTTCTTTTATGGTTCATGCTATTGGTATAAAGTCTAAGAATCCATTGCCTAATGCAAAGTTCTGAAGATATGTTCCCGTGTTTTCTTCTAAGAGTTTTATAGCTTTTGTTATTATATTTAAATCTTTGCTCCACTTGCATTCATTTTTGCATATGGTATGAAGTAGGGATCCACTTTCATTCTTTTGCATGTGGATATCCAGTTTTCCCAGCTTGTTCCCATTGAGTGGATTTAATACCCCTGTTAAAACTCAATTGCTCGGGCGGCTGCCGTGGCTCAGCAGGCAGAGCTCCGACCTGCAGTGCTGGAGGCCCGGAGTTCGATCCCTGGTGCCTCCTGCCCATATGCAAATTAAAAAAAAAAAACAAAACTCAATTGCTCATATGTGTGGGTTTATTTCTGAACTCTCCGTTTTATTCCATCAATATATCCTGTCCTTATGCCTCTACTGCACTTTTTTTTTAAAGGAAGAAAAAATGTATTTATTCCAAGATTTATTTACTAGAAAATGAAAATGCCCTTCCTGCTGTAGAGCCCAAGTGTGGTGATAATGTGCTAGGGCTGCTGTGGTTCCCAGTAAGAACTCCTGTCCTCTGAGGGTCCTGAGAAGGATAGTGGATTGGTCCTGGAGCACTCATGAAAGGAGGGGGTTGTCCCACTGGGTGGAACATGTGTGGCCCAAATCCTGGTGGTGGCAGGGTAAGGTTTACCACGGCTGGAGGACCATTTGGAAGTAGGTTGAAATAATTAGCAGAGGCTTCTTCTTCTGTTGCAGGAAGAGGAGGAAGAGCTCCTGACAGCCCTGGAACAGGTTGTGGCTTGATTCCAGAGTCTGTAGTTTCATCTTTTTCTTTTTCTCTGGCTGCTTGGGATCTTCCCCATTTCATACTGAGCATGTGACAATCAACTTATTAAAAGATTTTTTGAAAGCCACTTCTGCAGCTTGCCTTGTGGAAAACTTGATGAAAGCACACTACTGTCTCTGCACAACAGTTATTGTCCAAATCTCTTCAAACTGGTAGAAACAATTTCTTAGATCTGTCTCAGAAGTGGTATCTCCTAGACCACCAACATATAGTGGGGGATGGTCTTGTCCTCTGGTGGGTCCAGATAAGGCATTGTTGAAGCCTGCTTTAGAAGCTTATCTGCCACAAGATCATTGATTTCATAATATTGGTCTTTGATGTTCTTATCAGCAAGGGGGTCATCTGGATCTGTAGGCTTCTCATGTCTGTATGGCCATTCCTCTCCTCTTTTACATTCTCCTTTCACTCAGAAGGAGCAAATGTGGGGTCAGTTCTGTTTATAGTAGGGTGTGGTATGGGCCATTTTGAGTAACAAATCACTGGTGGATGTGGCTTTCTCTACCAAAACAACCAGCTGTGTTCCATCAGAATTAGAAACCTCTCTCTCCATAATTCTGTGTGTAGTACTCATTGTTGACATCTGACTTTGGCATATCATCCTTAAAAGACAATCCCTTATCATGAACTTGGATGGGCAGGCCATATTCTAGATCCAAAAGGCAGGCTTGGCAGACTTTGGTTTTCTTGAAATGCATGCGAACTCTAGGGCACCAGCGAAACACTGTGAATGGCCTGGCATAGATTTTGCATTCCCTCCCATACTTTTCTTTGATCAGATGGGTTTTCTTCAAAACATGTCTGTCACAGTATGGCGAAGTCCGCATCTTCCCAGTTTTGCTTGTCATAGGTGTTGGATTCTAGAAAGGTCACCATCTTGAGATAGTCCAGAAGCAATTGTGGCTTTCTAGTTGGGAGAGAGTACCACATTTTTTTTAAATGCAATTTTATTGAGATATAGTCACACACCATAGAAACTATTTGAAGTATATGATCACTGGCTCAAAGTATCATCACATAGTTGTTCATACCTCCCCATGATCAAATTTAGAATATTTTCATTACTCCAGAAAAGAGATAAAAAGAAAAAAGAAAACCTAAATACTCCCATACCTCTTACCCACCACCCCATTATTGGTCCATAATATTGCTGCAGAACATTTGTTACTGTTGATAGAAAAGTTTTAAAATATTGTTATTAACTATAGTCCATAGTTTGCAATAGATACATTTCCCCCATATATCCCTCTATTATTTAACTCCTTATAATAGTGTCATAAATTTGATCCAGTTCATGAAGGAACTGTTTTATATTTGTAAAGTTAATCTTGGACATTGTACACCCCAAGGTTCGTTGTGTTATACATTCCTGTATTTTGACCTCCAACTTTCCTTCTGCTGACAACATGACACTAAACTTCCCCCTTCCCCCACACTCACACACCACTCAGCACTGTTAGTTATTTTCACAATAACCTATTACTGTCACCTCTGTCCATTTCCAAATGTTTAAGTTCAACCTATTTAAACATTCTGTATCTATTAAGCAACTGCTCCCTATTCTTTAGCCTCCTTCTATAACCCGGTAACCTATACTCTATATTTTATGTCTATGAATTTATATATTATAATTAGTTCGTATCAGTGAAATTATATAATGTTTGTCCTTTTGTGTCTGACTTATTTCACTTAACATAGTGTCCTCAAGGTTCATCCATTATGTCATGCTTCAGGACTTCATTCCTTCTTACAGCTTAATAATACTCCATCTTACATATATACCACATTTTGTTTATTCATTCATCTGTTGATGGACACTTGGGTTGGTTCTATCTTTTAGCAATTGTGAATAATGCCACTATGAACATTAGTGTGAGAATGTCTGTTCATGATACTGCTTTCAGATCCTCTGGGTATATCCCAGTAGTGGTATTACTAAGTCATAAAGCAACTCTATACTTTGCTTCCTGAGGAATAGCCAAACCAACCTCTACAGCAGCTGTACCATTTTATATTCCAACTGGTGAATAAATGTTGCAATTTCTCCACATCCTCTCCAATACTTTTAGTTTCCTGTTTGTTTAATAGCAGCCATCTGCCACATTTTTTTGATTACTGTAGCTTTGCAACAAGTTTTAAAATTGGGAAGAAAGAGTCTTCCAACTTTTTTTTTTTGCCATTTGGGGTTTCATGCCCTTCCATATGAATTTAATGATTGGCTTTTCCATTTCTGCAAAGAAGGCTGTTGGAATTTCATTGGGACTGCATTAAATCTGTAAATGTCTTTGGTTAATATGGCAGCTTGAATTACGTACTCCAGCAAAATCATAATCTTAATCTGCACTATTGTGAGTGTGGACACATTTATAAATTGGATCTTGTGAAAATATTATTTTTCATTAAACTGTAGCCAACTGAACCAGAGCAGGCCTTAACCTGTGTTCCTAAAGACCTCATAGGAAGAACCCATAAGTCACAGAGGTCAGAAAGGAGAGGACATTGCCATGTGATGGGAGGCAGAGATACAAGCCAAGGAATATCAAGGATTGCCAGCAGCCAGCACCAGGTTCCTATAGACTATGGGAGAAAGCATGTCTTGCCAATATCTTGATTTTGAATTCTTTCTAGCCTCAAAACAATGAGCCATTGAATTCCTGTTGTTAAGCCAGACCTGTTGTGTGTTTGTAACAGCAGCTCTGACAAAGACATTGTTAAGTAATATGGCTTAACAATATTAAGCTTTCCAATGCATGAACATGAGATATCTTTAATTTCATTCAGTGATGATTTGTAGTTTGCTGTGTACAATCTTTTACATTCTTGGTTAAATTTATTCCTAAATATTTTATTCTCTTAGTCATTATTTAAAAGGAATTTCCTCCTTTTTCTTTTGGATTGTTTATTGCTGGTGTATAGGAACACTACAAATTGTGTGTTGATCTTATATCCTGCCTCTTTGTGCTATTCATTTATTAGATATAGTAGATTTCTTGTAGATTCTTTGGGAATTTCTATATCTAGGATCATTTCATTTGTGAGTAGGAGTAGTTTGGATGACTTTTTATCCTTTTCCTTGCCAGAACTTTCAATGCAATGTTGAATAGATGTAGTGAAAATGGGAATGCTTGCCTTGCTTCTGATTTTAAAGGAAAATCTTTCAGCCTTTCATTGTTGGATATGATATCCATGGGTTTTTCATATATGACATTCATCATATTGAGGAATGTTTCTTTCTATTCCTAGTTTTCAGAGTATTTTGATAAAGAAAGGGTGCTAGATTTTGTCAAATGCCTATTTTGCATCAATTGAGATGATCATGTGTTTTTTACCCTTCATTCTGTTAATGTGGTGTGTTATATTGATTAATTTTCTTCTGTTGAACACCCTGGCATATCAGGGAGAATTCCCACTTGGTCATGGTGTATAGTCCTTTTAATATGTAGCTAGATTCATTTGTCTAATACAGGCATGTCTCAGAGATATTGCAGGTTTGGTTCCAGACTACTGCAATAGCAAAGATCACAGTAAAGCTAGTTACAAATTGTTTGGTTTCCAAGTGCATACAAAAGTTATGTCTATACTCTACTGTAATCTATTAAGTGTGCAATAGTATTATGTCTAAAAAAATCAAGGTACATACCTTAGTTAAAATGTGACACAAAGGCATGAAGTGAGCACATGCAATTGGAAAAATTGGTGGTAATTAGCTGGCTCCATGCATGTTTGCCATAGACCGTCAATTTGTATCTGCAAAGTGCAATAAAATGAGTTATGTCTGTTTTGTTGAAGAATTTTGCATATATTCATAAGGGAGAGTGGTCTGTAATTTTCTTTTATTGTGATATCTTTTTCTGGCTTTGGTATTTGGGTGATAGTGGCCTTATAGAATAAGTTAGGTTGTGTTCTCTCCCGTTCATTTTTTTGAAGAGTTTGAGAAGAGTGTGTACTAATTCCTCTTTGATGCAATTGACTTTTTTTTTTTTTTGCACAGGCAGGCACTGGGAATTGAACCCAGAACTCTGCCTGCTGAACCACCATGGCCTGCCTTGACTCAGTTGACTTTTAGCTATACTTCTTTGCATTAGTTTTTTAATATTGTTATCAGTATTATAATATGCAAATGTATCACAATCTACTTAGAGTTACTTCATATGAAATATATGAATCTTATAATAATGTAGTTCTATTTACCATCCCTATTTTCTATGCTGTATGTACATTTTAAACATAGGTATATAGTAATATATCAACATTGTAGATAATATTTCATAAAGATACTGGATCCCTTTAAAGAATGTTGAATTTTGTTCTGACAGTCAGTTGAATTACTGTTGATTCCTTTTAGTCTTGTGGGGCTTCAGTTTTTTTTCTTTTTAATTGGAAGAGTTTTAGGTTTACAGAAAAATCAAACCTCAAACTCAGAGGTCCCATATACCACACTATTGTATTATTGTGCTACATTTGCTATAATTCATGAAATAATTTTTTCCAATTATACTATTAAGTATAATCCATAATTTACAATAGGGTATATATTTGTCATGGTCAGGTGCATGTGTCAACTTGATCAGATGGTGGTGCCCAGTTGTCTGTTCTGTCAAGCGCTTGCCTGTCTGTTGCTATGAGGACATTTCATGGACTTAAATCATAATTATGTTGGCAGCATCCACAGCTTATTGCATTTGTAATCAGCTAAGGGGAGTATCTTCTGCAATGAGTAACACTTAATGTAATCACTGGAAGGCTTTTAAGGAGGATTCAGAAGAGACAGTCACTCTTCCTGCTTCAGCAGCAAGCCTCACGTGAGAGTTCATTGAGGACCATCATTGGAGCCAGCTTGTGGCCTGCTCTACAGACCTTGGAATCTATATCTCCACAGTTATGTGAGACACTTTTATAAATTTTATATTTATGGATACCTCCTGCTGATTCTATTTCTCTAGAGAACCCTAACTAATGCTATATTGTACAGTTACATGTTCTTTCTTTTTTAAAAAAAAATTCTAGTAGCATATACAACCTTAAATTTCTCTTTTAACCACATTCACAAATATAATTCAGTTTTGTTAACTATGCCTAAAATGTTGTGCTGCCATCACCACCATTCGTTACCAAACTCTCCCATCAACCCAAACAGAATCTGTCTATGATTTAAGCCCTAATTTCTCATTCCTGTCCCCACCCAGCCTCTGGTAACCTATATTTAATTTCTGACTGTATGAATTTGCTTATGCTAATTATTTCATATCAGTAAGATCATACAATACTTGTCCTTTTCTATTTAGCTAATTTCACTCAACATAATGTTTTCAAGGTTCATCCAAATTGTTGCATGTATCAAAACTTTACTCCTTTTCATAGCTGAATAATATTCCACTGTATGTGTATACCACACTTACTTATCGATTCATATGTTGATGGATAATTGGGTTGTTTCCATCTTTTGACAATTGTGAATAATACTGCTATGAACATAGGTTTGCAGATATCTGTTTCTAATAATTTCTTGAAATAACTATTCTTTCTCCAGCAAAGTGCTAAGGGGTGGGGTTTGTAGGATAGGTTGCCACAGTGCAAGTCTGTCTACAATGGGGAAGAAAATTGTTTTTAAAATTAATCTTAATGTTAAAACAGCTTTAGCTTTATAAGAAAAATTATGAAGATAATATCATTTCCATATTTGCTGTATCCAGTTTCCCTTATTATTGAAATCTTACATTAATATGGCACATTTGCTACCATTAATGAACCAATAATTGATGCATTATTATCAACTAAAGTCCATATTTATTCAGAATTTCTTCATTTTTATCTAATGTCCTTTTTCTGTTCCAGGATCCCGTCCATGATGCAACATTATATTGAGCTATCATATCCCTTATACTCCTCTTGGTTGTGACAGTTTCTCCAATGTTCTTTGTTTTTAATTATCTTGATGGTTTTCATGAGTACCAGTCAGGCATTTTGTAGAATATTTCTTAATTGGCATTTGTCTGGTGTTTTCCTCATGCTTAGACTGGGTTTATGGGTTTGGGGAGCAAGACCAACAAAATAAAATTCCATTTTCATCACATCATATCATATATTCTTGATAACAACATAGCTTATCATTGTTGATGTTGATCTTGATTACTTAGCTAAGGTGGGTTATCAGGAATCTCTACAAGTTACTCCTCCCCCACCCCTTTCCGTACTGGGATCTTTGAAAGGAAGTCACCATGTGCAGCCCACACTTAATTTGTGTGCAGTCATGCTCCACATTCTTGAGGGTGGAGCATCTTCATTAATTATTTGTAGTTATTTGCACAGGAGACTTGTCTCTTCTTTCCCACTTATTTATTTATTCTATCATTTATGTATATCAGTATGGACTCATGGATATTTATTTTGTACTTTGGGCTATAATCCAATACTACTTTTAAAATTCTATTTTATTGGTCAATTTGTCTAGCTTTGGTCATTAGGAACTCTTTTAGTTGGCTCCTTTGTCTCTTCGATATACTGCTATCATTGTACATTTGTGATTTTTGGTCATTTGTTTGTTTGTTTTGAGCACTTCCTTACTTTCTGGTGCTAAAATATATTCTAGGCTCATCTTGTACTTTTCCTGCTGCAGTTCTAGAATCAGCCATTTTTCCAAGGAGCCCTGGTTCCTTTTATTGGAGAATGACATTAGAAACCAAGATCTGGGTGAAGTGTGCTTGCTGATTGCTTCTAGGCATTCTCAGCTGACAGATTAAGGAAATATAAGCATGGCACTAACCTATGTATGCTCACATATTTACAAATATTTCTATATGTAGCCATCTGTGTGTACATTATGTTTGTATATTAAGCAATACATGAAATCGTATTATTGTCTCCATTACCACATGAATCATTCTGGCCACCTTCCCTCACCTATCTGAAAATTCCCATTTTAACCTAAGCTCTCACCATGTGCCATCCATTGACTTAATTGTTCAATTTGGATATATATATTGATAGCTGTATCAAAACTGTAACTCAATGTGAAGCAACTTTATCAATTAGAAATTAATACTTACATACAGCTTCTCTTGACTTATAGGCGCTGCTCATTTTCAAATTTATTTAGCTCAGTGCTTTTTCCCCACCCCTTTCAGTGAGGTTGTTTCATATACTTGCAATGCAGTTGGATTGTTTTGTCACATTCTGAATTCCATCATGAAATCACTCTGCCTCTTAAGTGATTTTCTTTTAAATTTCCATACATTAAAGGTCACTGTGTTGTAAAGATCTGTGGGTTTTGATAACTCATACTGCCATATGTCCACAATTATGTCATACTGTTGGTTAAATTTGTATGTGTTAAATGTTATTAATATAAGCATTTCAGAAACTAAATAAAGTTCCTAGAGATTTGTCAGTTTTCTCACTGTCCCTGAGATGTCTTAGTATTGACCTGCCTAATATTGACAACAGTAGTATTATTGGTCATAAATTCAGTTATCCTGAAAATAATGTTTAATGAACATTCATCAGGTAATCCACTTTTGTAAAGCAGCAGTAAGTTAACCATGGCCATTTTAATCTTTTGTCATCTACAGATTTTTTATGATGCTTCTCTGAAAACAATTAGCGATAAGTTACGGCCAGAGTCCTTCATATTTAACAAAAAAGGACTTTCTCAGGGACTCATGGAAAGTACTATGCAAGGTGCTCCAGGCGTCTAAATGACATTGCTAACTAACTTTGAGACCATATCACTGGACTGAATCATGATTCCAGAATTCTATTGAACAAACTGATGGGTTCATGAGATTGCTAAGCCAAAATTGAGCAGAATAGGATTAATTGTGTAGGACTGAATAAAGTGATAAAGAATAATTATAGTTTTGTTTAGATTATTGTTTATGTTTTAATTTTCTATCTTCTAGATACAAGGAATCCTGTATTCTTTTCTCTTAAGCTATCTACAATAAAATATTCATCTTTTTCTCCATGTTTGAGCCCTCCAGAATTTGGAAACTCTTATTAAATATTCTTATTTTTGTGACAATATGATTACTTTCATAGGTTCAATCAGAATCTGTCCTCTTTATTAGCAGGACATAATTGAGATACTATTTATATAGCCAAGGCTTTGACAGTAATGCCATGTTTGAAAATTTTAAGGAACTAATGTTGACTTTATGGAAATAATACATACTAAACCCTCTTGGAAAAATAGGAGTGATACCTGGCCCCAGGTTTCCCAGCCTTACAGGTCAGTAAAGAAGGTTACTTTCTGGTAAGCACAGGATCCATTTGATATTTTAGGATACTTGAAGAAGAGGAATTCACCCAAGTCTATAGGTACTGCAGGTGAAATCTGGTGTCAAGTTCTTAGCTTGGCATCCTAGCCTCTAGAAGGTTTTAAAAGTCCAATTGAAGGTTCCTCATGAAAACTACCAGGAAAGCAAATTTTAAAAGCCCTACATGGTAAATTATCATTCTTGTTGCACCTGTGTAAATAATCAGGCCAAATCTAATGAAACTGTCCTTATTTTATGATTAAGAATAAGCTATTGAAGTTAACTTTGTTCAAAAGGAGAGTGACTATAGAGAGATTTTGTTTCAGTGGCAACCTAGCATACTCCTGTGGGTTATCAGATTCTTCTACTGTTCTTTGTCTGAGCTATTTTACATCCCCTTTGTGAACTGAAGATAACTGCCTGGGTTGTGTCACCTGCCCATAAATCTGACTGGATCCTGTGATCTTGTGTATATTTTCTACGCTAAATACCAGTCAGAAAGCTAACACAGATCTTTTGTACATCAGGCCTTAAAGTGACAAAAGAGGGTTAATTCCCCCAATACCTGAACTACTCTAATATAGGGTTCCACTCATTCATGGGCACCATGATACTTTCCCTAGGGACATATGGCTTGGAACAAGCAGTTATAAATATCTCTGAGGCCATCAAGCAGAGCTTCAAAACCACCTTCAATGCTTTTCAGCCCTCCAGGCTGAAGTTGACAGCTCAACATCAATGTTCTAGCAAAACAGACAGTCTCTAGATACCCTCACTATCCATTAACATTGATGCTTTTATGCTAATATATCTATTGCAGCTATAAAGAACTTAAATATTTTAAAGGACAAACCAAGTTAAAGTGTTTCATGATATCACTCAGGCACAACATTTCAATGGACAGATCTATTTCCTGACCAAAGGTTTTTGCTTAAATGAAATATAGGAACAAATTAATGTGCTTTAAATTTATGCTTTTAACTGTGATTGTCACTCCACATTGTTTTATTTTTGCAAAAACAGTGTTTCATTACTCTGTTCAAATTTCTTATCATCTTGGTCATGTTCTTAAGATAGCTAATCAAAAGGGAGATAGAAATGGGGCTATCACTACTGAATCGAGTCTAAAAATAAAAATAATAGACTCCCTAATGGAAAGAGGGCGATTACTGTAATCTACTCAATGCCATCCAATGGTCTTAAATGTATTGAACTACAATGCAATAAAGAAAGGAAACAAATGTGAAAAAGGAAAAGGAAAAATGCAACAAAATGACTGACCATGCCTGCCCAACTGCCTGACAAAACAAATCAGTGGTAGTGATCAGAGTGTTTTAGTCAAGTTTCCAATGAGATCACTGGAAAAATGACCAAAAGGTGAGAAACTGTTAAGTAAAATGAAATGGCCACCTGCACTGGGCATTGCTAGATGTTCTAAGAAGAGCTTTTCCAGAAGATAAAACAATTCACCCGGGGGGGGTTTTCCAAGAACATGGAGCATACACTAAAAGGTTGCTGATAAGCAACACCTGGTGATACAACTTGATTTGGTCCAGTAGAAAGAAATTAGCACAATCAACAATCATACCACACTAATGCACATGTGCGTCCCACTTTGTAAGTACCCCATAATGGAAAGTGGAAACAATTTAGCCAATAAGAACATTTCCTCCTTTGCTTCCACACTTGCCATATATAGGCTTCCCCTTTCCAATCTCTCATTGGATCACCCTTTTACTTTCTGAATGAGATCCTGGCCTGATTCATGAATTGCTCAACAAGGCTGTGAGATCCTTAATTGCATGAATTTTTTTTCTTTTATCAACAATATGAGAATCTAATTGAGAGTCTCAAATGGAACCAAACAGAACTGGATTTGAAAGCCACAATAGCTGCAATGAAAAATTCCATATAGTAGTCTCAACACCAGAATTGAGATGGCAGAAGAAAGAATCAGTGCTCTCAAAGACAAGAAAATTGAAAGAATTCAGGTTGAGGGGAAGAAAGAAAAAAGTATTTTAAAAAGTGAACAGGAACTAGGAGACCTGTGGGACATCATTAATCATATTAATATCTACATTATGACAATCCCAGAAGAAAAAGAAAGAGAGAAAGGGACTCAAGGAATATTCAAAGATATAATGGAAGAAAACTTCCTATTTTAATGAGAGACATGGATATGCACATTGAAGAAACACAAATAACACTGAATGGGATAAACTCAGAGAATCATGCTGTGATGTTTAGATACATGCACCATCCAACCTCCACTTGAAGAGATTAACCCTACAGTGCCTGATAAATCTGTAACCATCTCTCCAGAGGAAAAAGCCCTCACTCCTCTTCACTCCTCTGTGTGGAGTGACTCATCCTCTTTCACAAGATGAAAACTGCAATGGAATGCTCTTCTGATTATATTCATGATCCATTCCCACTACCTCTCCTTTCTTCCTGAACCAAAATAGACTAAAGTCCCAACAGGCCCTGAAAGGTGATGTACAAAGTGTGACCCATGAGAAAATATGCTATACTTCAAAATAACTGCATGAGTTTTCCAATTTATATAGATAGAAATTAGGGGACTATTCGTGGTTATGGATATTAATGGTGTGGGATAATTGTGGAAGGAACATATAATTGGATCAGGCTGAATGTATTGATATGGGCCCACTAAGCAGAGATTCTGGATTCAGTGTTGTAGCTCATGGGGCTAGAAAGAGTATTAACAGTTTGTTTGGGTGGTTGGCTGAAGCATGGATCAAAAGCTAGCCAACATTACCTGAGCTCAAAATACCAGAACTACTCTGGTATGATGTAGGTGAACAAATCCAAAAGCATGGAGCAATTGGAATGTTAGAGTGGATTTATCATGGAAGACCTGCTCACACATCCCAGAAATGTCCAGAGGACACACCTGTTACCAGGACTGTGAGGAATAAGTATGTGAGACTAACTCCATCATCTCTGAAAAGCTCTGAAATCACCCTTCTCTTTAGGTCAGATATTATTGTGAGAACTACTGTTACTGAGCTGGGATTCTTAAACATGATGGGAGCGAGCAGATCATTAGTTGGCAGAAGCCACATGGCAGCACTTAATAGCCAAAGACGAGGTGGACGTGGATACCATAATGGACAGCAGACTCAAAGCAGCAGACAAAATCATCTGAGATTGGCTAATAGGTCATGGAGTACATAGAAGTAAAATATATGGGCAGTCTACTAAATTCTTACTTGACTTACATAAGTAGGACAATTCTAAATCAAGTGAACAGAAGTCTAACTTGAGTTACAAAAGCAGAGACATGGCTTCTTAATAAATTCCAAGACTTGAGACAGTTTACAGACCCAAAGCCCCTTGAATGAGGGGAAGGCCAGGTCCCCTTGGGGAAGAACCCTGTTACACAGACGAAATCTTAAACTGTTAGTTGTCCTCTCGGCATTCCCCAAAGAGACCTATGACCTTTAACCAGGGTAACTGTGCACCAGGGAAAGGGAAATGATCAGATATTTTGGAGATTATTGAATACAGGCACAGAAGTGACATTAATTATGAGAGACCCAAAATGTCACTCTGGTCCAGCAGTCAGACTGGGGGCTTATGGAGGTCAGGTGATTAATAGTTTTAGCTCAGGTCCATCTCACAGTAGTCAATAGTTGTTTTTCTCAATAGCAGTTAGTAAGGACCACCAGAAAAAGTTTGCATTCAGCTGTCAAGACCAGCAGTACACCTTCACTGTCCTGTCTCAGGGGTATATCAACTCTCCAGCTCTATGTCATAATCTTGTCAGCAGGGAACTTGATCATTTCTCCCTCCCACAAGCATCACAGTGGCCCATTATATTGATATCATGTTGATTGGGCCTAGTGAGCAAGTGGCAATTACTCTAGACATATTGGTAAGGCATTTACATGTCAGATCATTGGAGGTAAATCCAGTAAAAATATAGGGGTCTTCCACTTCAGTGAAATTTTAACTGTTCAATGGTGTGGGGCATGTTGACATATCCCTTCTAAGGTGAAGGTTAAGCTATTGTATCTGTCCTTTCCTTCAACCAAAAAAAGAGGCACAATGCCTCATTGGATTCATTGGATTTTGGAGACAAAATATTCCTCATTTGGGTTTGCTATTCTGGCCTGTTTACTGAGTGACCAGAAAAGCTGCTATTTTTGAGTAGGGACCCTAAGAAGAGGATGCGCTGTGACAAGTTCAGACTGCTGTGCTAGATGCTCTGGCATTTGGGCCATATGATCTAGCAGATCCAATGGTGCTGGAAGTGTCAGTGTCAAATAGAGATGCTTTCTGAACACTGTGGCAAGTCCTTAATTACAAATCAGGCCTTAGGATTTTGGAATAAAGCCTTGCATCCTCTGTAGCACCTACTCTCCTTTTTAGAAACAGCTTTTGGCCTTCTACTGAGCCTTAGTAGAGTCTGAATGCCTAACCAAGGGCCACCAAGTTATCATGAGACCTCAGTTGTCTATCATGAACTGGATGTTGTCCGACCCACCTGGCTATAAAATTGGGTGTGTGCAGCAAAACTCCGCCATAAAATGGAAATGGTATGTATGAGATAGGGCTCCAGCAGGCCCTGAAGGTACAAGTAAGTTCCATGAGGAACTGACCCAAATGCCTGGGTCTCCTGCCACAATACCTTCTCTTTCTCATCCCAAAGGTATGGCCTCTTGGATAATTCCTTACAATAAATTGACTAAGGAAGAGAAAATGTGGGCCTGGTTTACAGATGATTCTGCACAATCTGCACAACCACCCAAAAGTGGACAGCTGCAGCACTCCAGCCCCTTTCTGGAATCTCCCTGAAGGACAGTGGTGAGGGGAAATCCTCCCAGTGGGTGCAACTTTGAGCAGTGCACCGAGTGTTTATTTTGCTTTGAATGAAAACTGGCCTGAGGTACATTTGTATACTGATTCATGGGCTGTTGCTAATGGTTTAGCTGAATGGTCAGGGATTTGGAAGGAACAGGATTGGAAAATCGGTGATAAAGAGGTCTGAGGAAGAGGTATGTGGATAGACCTTAGTGGGCAAAAACATGAAGATATTTGTGTCCCATGTGAATGCTCATCAGAGGGTGACTTCACCAGAGGAAAGTTTTAATAAGTGAGTGGATAAGATGACCTGTCCTGTGGATACCAGTCAGCCTCTTTCCCCAGTTACTCCTGTCATTGCCCAGTGAGCTCAGGAACAAAGTGGTCATGGTGGTAGGGATGGAGGTTATGCATGTGTTCAGCAAGATGGACTTCCACTTACCAAGACCAACTTGGCTACAGCCACTGATGAGTGCCCAATCTCCAGCAGCAGAGACCCACCCTCAGTCTCTGACATGGCACATTCCCCAAGGTGATCAACCTGCTAATTTAGTGGCAAGTTGATTACAATGGATTACTTCCATTGAAGGGGCAGAGATTTGTTCTAACTGGAATAGTCTTATAGTCTGGATAAGGGTTTGCCTACCCTGCACACAATGCTTCTGCCAAAACTGTCTTTTGACTTACGGAATGTCTTAACCACCATCATGGTATTTTACACAGCATTGTTTCTGATCAAGGGACCCACTTCACAGCAAATGAAGTGTGGGAATGGGCACATGCTCATGGAATTTTCTGGTCTTATGATGTTCTTCATTATCCAGAGGGAGATGGTGTGATAGAACAGTGGAAAGGCCTTTTGAAGACTCAGTTTATGCTGCCAACTAGGTGGCAATATTTTGGAGGGCTTGGGCAATGTTCTCCAGGAGGCTGTATATCAAGGATGGAGATGGGAGTGGCACCACTCACTATTGCCTCTAGTGATCCACTAGGAAATTTTTTGCTTCCTGTCCCTGCAACCTTAAGCTCTGCTGATCTATAGATCTTAGTTCCAAAAGAAGGACTGCTTCCACCATCATTCCAACAATGATTACATTGAACTGAAAGTTAAGACTCCCAGCAGGCCACATTGGGCTTCTCATGACTCTGAATCAACAGGCAAAGAAGGGTATTACTGTATTGGCTGGGGTGATTGATCTGACTATCATGGGGAAATTGGACTGTAAACTATACAATAATGGCAAAGAAGAGTTTTCCTGGAATACAAGAGATCCTCTAGGGTGTCTCTTAGTACTGTCATGCCCTATGATTAAAGTCAATGGAAAACGGCAGCATCCTTATCCAAGTGAGACTACCAATGGCCCAGAAACTTCAGGAATGAAGGTTTGGGTCACCCCACCAGGCAAAGAACTATGGCCAGCTGAGGAACTTGCTAAATTTAAAGGATACATGGAATAGGTAGTGGAAGAAAATAGTGATAAATATGAACTATGACTATGTGACCAGTTACAGAAATGAGGACTATAATGGTATGAATATTTATTTCTTGTTTTGTTATATTTGCATGTTTGTATTTGTACATAAAACAAATATCTTTGTTTTCTTCTCTACCTTATCCCCTCATCATATAACATACATTGTATTGTTCAGGTCACAGTGTTTAAGTTATAGGATATCAATTTAAGAGTAAATATTACCCAAGGACTTTTACATATTCTGGAGAGATTTAGCGCATTTCTGGTTGCACTTAGAACAGCTGAGTGTTGTTAGGTGAAAAATACATTTGTTATTGTTTTTATTTAACTATTAAGTAGGTTTAAGGTGGTGTGTTTAGCTTCCATGTTGACAATGTGTGGTCTGTGATGGTTAGGTGCACATCATCTTTGCCAGATAATGGTGCCCAGTTATCTGGTCAAGCAAGTACTGACCTAACTGTTATGGTGAAGACATTTTATGGACTTCAACAATCAGTAAGTTGATCACACCTATGGCTGATTACATCTACAAACAACTAAAGAGTGTGTCTTCAGCAGTGAGAGATACTGCAGTGAGAGATATTTAATCCACTTAGTTGATGGCTTTAAAAGGAGAAGCAATGACTTCTGCAGTCAGGAGAGAGAATTTTCAACTCTACTTCAGTCAGCCAACTCCTCCTGAGGAATTCATCATGGACCTTCATCAGAGATCCCAGCTTGTAGTCTGTCCTATGGAATTTGGGGTCATACATCCCCCAGATGCATGAGACACTATTACAAAATCTTCTAATATTTACAGATATCACCTGTTGGTTCTGTTTTCCTAGTGAACCCTGACTAATACAAATGCCAAGTACATTAATACACGTGGACATGCCAAGGCATTAATAAACCATCAAATGCCAAGGACAAGGACAGAGACTGAAAACTGCAAGAGAAAAGCAATGAGTTAGATGCAAGGGAATCCCAATATGATTAAGTGCCAATTTCTTCTCTGAAGCTATGTAAAGAAGGCAGTGAACTTAATAATTAAAGTGCTGAAAGAAAATAATTGTCAAGAAAGAATTTTATATCCAGCAAGGTTTCTTTCAAAATGGGGAAGAGTTTATGACATTCCAGATAAACTCAGGGAGTTCACCACCACTAGACCTGCACTAGAAGCATTGCTAAAGGGAGTTACTCAGACTGACAGGAAAGGACCCCAGACAATGGATCAAAGGGGTATAATGGAATAAAGTCCTCTAGAAGAGGTAACTATATGGGTAAGTATAAATGCCAGTATTATTGTATTGTATTTCTTTGTATGTAGTACTACTTTTTCTTCTTACAAGTTTTAACATACAAAGGCATAAAGATATGGTAAATCTATGGTTTCAGATATACACTGTTTAAAGTTAAAATTTGTAAGACATACAACTGAAAGTTGGGGTGATGGAGGAGTATAGGAACACTGTATGCTTATACTTTTGAAGTTAAGTTGGTGTGGTAGTTAGGGTCAGGTGTCAACTTGGCCAGGTGATGATGCCCCCTGTTCTGTGGCTATGGACTTGAATCATCAGCATGTGAAATTCACCTATGGTAATTATATTTGAAGTCAGCTAAGGGGAGTGACTTCCACAATGAGTAAGGTTCAATTTAATTAGCTGGGGGCTTAAAAGGGAGAGGTTAGAACAGAGGTCAGCAGCTCAGCCTACCTCATCTCAGCACTCACAGCTCATCACAGATGTTTGGAGATACAGAAAGGAATTGTCTTGGGCAAAGCTATTGGAACCTGGAAGCCAGGAGAGAAGTCCTGAAGACATCACCATATGCCTTCCCATATGACAGAGAAACTCAAATGAAAGCCAGCTGTCTTTCCTCCAAAGAACTATAAATTTGTAATTATAAATTCCCTTATTAAGAGCCAATCCATCTCTTCTTTGCTGCATTCTGGCAGCTTTAGCAAACTAAAACAGTTGGTAGCAAATCAAATGTAATTGCTGTATTTACAATGTTGATTTTTAGCCCCATCATAATCACAAAGACAATATATGAAAAATATATTTAGAAAGAAATGAGAAGGGACTCAAAATGGTACAATACAGAAAATCAACTAAATATGAAAGTAGGCATTAATGGAAGCATTGAGGGACAAAATTTATAAGACTTAGAAAGATAAAATAGCAAAATTGCAAAAGAAATTATCAGCAGTGACTTTAAATGTAAATGGATCAAACTCTCCTGTCAAAAGGCAGAGACCAGCAAAATGGATAAAAGAACATGACCCAACCAAATGCTATATACAAGATAATCACCTTATTTCAAAGACACAAATATACAAAAAGTGAAAGTATGGAAAAAATCTACCAATAAAATAGAAACCTAATGATAGCTGGAGTAGCTACACTAATATAAGACAAAGTAGACTTTAAGTCAATAACTATTACAAGGGAAAGAGAAGGTCACTATATAATGATAAAGGGGTCAACTAACAAGAAGATGTAATGATTATAAATATATAGGTACCTAATGGTAGAGTCCCAAAATATATGAAGCAAATATTGACAGATTTGAAGGGAAAAATAGACAGTCATATATTAATAGTAAGAGATTTCAATATACCAATTTTGCTATTGGATAGAACATATAGACAGATATCAATAAGGATATAGAATATTTGAAAGGCTTTCTAAATGAACTATACCTTATGGGCATACATAGAACACTTCACCCAGCAATAGACACATTCACCAATAGTGTACATTGATCACTCTCCAGAATAAACTCTGTTATATCACAAAACAAGTCTTAGTTTATATAAAATATTGAAATCTTATCATATATCTATCTTCTCCAACTACAACAGATTGAAGCTTGAAATCAACGACACAAGGTGAATTGGAAAATTTGCAGATCAAACAATGTACTCTTAAATAAACAATGGGTCAAAGAAGAAATCACAAGGAAAATTGGGATATATCTTTAGTGAATGAAACTGAAAACACAACATTAAAATTTATGGCACATCTCAGAGGGTGGGGCAAGACAGCAGCACAGTGAGGTGTGGAATTTAGTTCATCCTTTAGAACAGGTGGTAAATATTCAGGAATGGTACAGAAAGATGTTGGGGGAACATTAGTGTCTGGACACACAGCATGCACCAGTCTGGACTAGGTAGAATGGCTGATATACCACACAGAATTGTAAGTTCCTCAAGGGCTTAGCTCAATCAAGCTCCAATGGCAGTGTTAATTAACAAATTCTGACTACTGAAAATAGGCCCCCAGCAAAGGTGAACCTAGAATAAGAATGAAAGGAACTAGGAATTTTGAGTGTGGCAGAGAGGGGGAAGGGATAATGGGGAAGAAAAAACTCAGAGGCTTTTTGAGTTAGACAGCACAAAATACTGGAAAGGGGCTGCATCCCAAGAAAAGGGGGCACATAGAGCTCGGAGATACTTACAGCCACATACCAATTCAAGTCCTTAATCAACAAATCTGAGGAGCAGGGGTCTGGCTTTGAAAAGCTTTTTTTTTTTTTTTTTTTTACTTCTTAACAGCTCATTAGATAGAACTGCAAGCACTCTCAGGCTCCAGCACTGCCCTAGGCAAGGGCAGAATTAAGGCATGTCTGAGAGACAAAGTTACTAGTCAGATGAAAAGGGTTAATTTCTTAAAGGGCATATCTTCTGCAAGAAAGGAGGGCAAGACCCAACTCAAGTGGAATCCCTCCTTCAAAGAATTTAGGCCCCAGGGACTAAAAAACAGAAGAAATCAAAGCCTGCCTACTACTGCAGCCTAGGTCTCAACCATGCCCCTGGCAGGGAGACCCTGTTGAAATTAAAGCCACTGCATCACTTCACAATGGTGGGATGCCACAGGCAGACAAGTGCCACATGCTGGGCAGGATAGAAAAAGTACAGAGTCTGAAGGCTTCGTAGGAAAGTCTGAAAACCTGCTAGGTCCCACCGTCAGGGAAAACTGATGCTGGCTATACTTTCCTCTTGAGAAGGGGCCTGTCAGTTGTGGAAAAATCTGAGTGGGGTTGATGCTATCCGAGGAGACCTTCCTTCAAAAAAAGTCTTCTTATAGGCAGTGGAGAAAACAGAAAAACAAGAGCTGAAAAAGTTCTGACTGAGTAAACAGAACCTATGCTAGAGGTTTGGAATAAGTTGAACTTAATGTCAAAGAACAGATAGAGAAAGAAAACAACCAGCAAGAAAACCCTATGCAAAAGAGTTAAAACAACCTCCAGAATAAATTAATTAAGGAAATCAAATGTGTAGACACGAGCAGAAAATAACAGTCATACTAGGAAAATAAAAGATATAGTCCAGTCAAAGGAACAAACCAACACTTCAAATGAGATACAGGAGTTGAAACAACAAATTCAGAATGTTTGAACAGACATGTAAAATCTCATCAAAAATCAAATTGATGAGTTGAGGGCAGATATAAAGAAGATCGGGTGAATATAAAGAAGAACTCAAAATTTTGAAAAAATAAATTGTAGAACTTATGGAAATGAAAGACAGAACAGAGGAGATGACAAAAATGATGGAAACCTACAACAAAAGACTTGAAAAAGCAGAAGAAAATATTAATAAAATAGAGTACTGGACATCTGAAATATGACATGCAAAAGAAAATATAGGGAAAAGAATTGAAAAATATGAGCAGGGCTTCAGGGAATTGAAAAACAACATGAAACACATGAATATACATGTTGTGGGTGTCCCAGAAGGAGAAGAGAAAAGAATAGGAGCAGAAAGACTAATAAAGGAAATAATCACCGAAAATTTTTCATCTCTTATGAAAGACAGATCCAAGAAGTGCAGCATACCACAAACATAATAGATCCAAGAGACATACTCCAAGACACATACTAATCAGATTTTCAAATGTCAAAGCCAATGAGATATTTTTGAAAGCAGCAAGGGAAAAGAAATCCATCACATAAAGGGAAGCTTGATAAGACCATGTGTGGGTTTCTCAGCGGAAACCAGGGAGGCAAGAAGGCAGTGATATGATATATTTAAGATTATAAAAGAGAAAAACTGCCAACCAAGAATTCTATAACCAGCAAAACTGTCTTTCAAAAAATGAGGGGGAGATTAAAATATTTCCAGACAAACAGTCACTGAGAATTTGCGACTAAGAGACCAGCTCTACAAAAAATACTAAAGGGAGCACTATAGGAAGATAGGAAAAGATTAGAGAGAAAGGTCTGGAGAAGAATGTAGAAATGAAGACTATCAGAGCAAAGGTAAAAGAAAAAAAAATTAGATATGACATATAAAATCCAAAAGACAAAATCATAGAAGAAAGTACTGCTTTTACAGTAATAACATCAAATACTAATGGATTAAATTTCCCAATGAAAATAGTAGATAGAACATCTAGACAGAGGATCAATAAGGAAATACAGATTTTTTTTTGTATGCTGTATGGCGGGGGTCACATTTCATTCTTTTTCCATGTGAGTATACCCTTATTGCAACACATTTTGTTGGATTTTTGTTTGTTTTTTTGTTTGTTTGTTTGCTTGTTTTGTTTTTGTTTTTGGGAAATGCATGGGCTGGGAATTGAACCCAGGTCTCCCATGTAGCTGGTGAGAATTCTACCACTGAACTACCTTTGCACCCCTGGAAACAGAGATTTTGAATAATACAATAAGTGAACTAGTCTTAACAGACATTTACAGAACATTACACCATGCCACAGCAGTGTACACATTTTTCTCAAGTGCTCATGGATCATTCTCAAGGATAGACCATATGCTGGGTTGCAAAAATTTTAAAGAAAGGATTTGTGGAAACTCCTTCTGTCTGATGGGCACAATCCTTTCTACATAGAAAGCCAACAAGAGTGCTGTGGGACCTGTATAAATGGAACTTTTATAATGTGATTGTGTTTTTGTGGAAACCTTGTGTCTGATGCTCCTTTTATCCAATGTATGGACAGATAAGTAAAAAAGTATGGTTAAAAAATAAATAAACAATAGAGGGTATAAGGATTAAAAGAAATTGGGTAAATGGAAATACTAGTGGTCAATTAGAGGGAGGGGTAAGGGGTATGGGATATATGAGTTTTTTCTTTTCTCTTTTTATTTCTTTTTCTGGAGTGAAACCATGTTCTAAAAATGATCGTGGAAATGAATACACAGCTATGTGATGATATTGTGAGCCACTGATTATACACCATGTATGGACTGTATGTGTGTGAGATTCCTCAATAAAAATATTCAAAGAAAAAAAACATGACAGTGAGAAAGCATAGACAGTGAGAAGAGGGAATTTATTGTTCTAAATGCTTACAATAAAAATAAGAAAGATCTCTTGTCAGAAACTTAATCTCACAACTGGAGGGTCTTGAAAAAGAAGAACAAATTAATCAAAGGATAATAGAAGGAATAAAATAGCAAAGGTTACAGTGGACATAAATGAAATAAAGAATAAAAAAAAGTAGAGGTAATTAACAAACCAAATCTTGGTTATTTATTTTTTAAAAATTATCTGTTCTTTAAATCTGGGTTCTTTAAAAAGATTTAAAAAAATCAACAAACCTTAAGCTAGACTACAGAGAGAAAAAGAGAGGATACAAATAGCATGATCAGAAATGAAAAGTGGGACATTACTACAAACCCTACTAAAATAAAAAGGACAATAAGAAGATACTACAATGAACTGTATACCAACAAATTAGATAACCTTGATGGAATGGACAAATTCCTAAAGATATACAAACTGCCTACACTGAAGAAGAAATAGAATTCTCAACAGATCCATAACCAGTAAGATGTTGAATCAATAGTCAAAAACTTCCACAAGAAAAGCCCAGGAACAGATGGCTGACTTCACAGGTGATTTTTACCAAATATTTCAAGAAGAATTAACATGAATCCTGCTCAAACTCTTCCAAAAAAAATGAAGAGGTGAGAACAATTTCTAATTCATTTTATAAGGTTAAAATCATCCTAATTCCAAAGCCAGAGGGATACCATAAAAAGATACCATACAAGAAATTACAGGTCAATATCCCTTATACATGTAAATGCAGAAATCTGCAACAAAACACTAGCAAACTGCAGTCAACAGCATATTAAAAAAGATTATAAATCGTGATCAAGTGGGATTTATCCCAGTTATTAAAGCATGGTTCAATATAAGATAATTAATCTAGTACCACATTAATAGAACAAAGTAGAAAAACATCTGATTATTTCAGTTGATGCAGAAAAAGCATTTGTCCAAATTTAGCATCCATTTTATAAAAACACTTAGAAAGTTAAGAATGGAAGGAAACTTTCTTAACATGATAAGGGTAAAACATGTTAGGATTTGATCAACCTAATGCTATGATCATACTGAATGGTTTTCAGGAAGAAGACAAGGATGCCCATTGTCACCACATTATTCAACATTATGCTGGAGGGTATAACAATGATTTTTTCATTTTTCTTTTAATTTCTTTTTCTGAATGGATGCAAATGTTCTAAGAAATAATCATGATGATGAATATACAACTATGTGATGGCATTTTGAATTATTGATTGTATACCAAGAATGGAATGATCATATGATAAGAATGCTTATGTTTGTATGTTGTTATGTTTATAAAAAATAAAAAAAACACTTAAAGGCAAAAAAACACCACAAAAAACAAAAACAAACAAACAAACAAACAAAACATTATACTGGAAGTTCTAGCCAGAATACCTAGGCAAGTAAAATAAATAAAAGACACCCAAATTGGGAAGGAAGAAAGAAAGCTTTCACTATTTTCAGACAATGTGATGCTACTTTTAGAAAATCCTGAAAAATCCACAACAAAGCTACCAAAAGTTAAATGAACTCAACAAAATAGCAAAGACAAGATCAACATCCAAAAAAAACAGTAGTGGTTCTATACATACACTAGTAATGAGCAATCTAAATTGGAAATCAAGGAAAAAATACCATTTACAATAGCATCTAAAATAATCAAAAATTTACAAATGAATCTACCCAAGAGTGTAAAGGACTTGTGTACAAAAAACTACAAAACATTGCTAAAAGAAATCAAAGATGACCTAAAGAAATGGGAGGTCATTCTATGTTCATGGACTGGAAGGCTAATTACTAATAAGATGTCAATTCTATCCAGAGTGATATACAAATTCAATACAATCTCAATAAAATTCCAACAAACTTCTTTGCATAAATGGAAAAGAAATAATCAATTTTGTATGGAAGGGTAAGGGACATGAATAGCCAAAGCCATTTTGAAAAAGAACAGTGTTGGAAGACTCATATTTCTCTGTCTTATAATTTATTACAATGCCACAGTAATCAAAACAGCATGGTTTCTGTATATAAATTAATTGAATTGAGAGTTTGGAAATAAAACCTCACATATGGCCATCTGATTTTTGACATGGGTATCAAATCCACTCAATTGGGAAAGGATAATCTCTTCAACAGGTGCTGCTAGGAAAACTGGATATTAATATGCACAAGAATGAAGGTGACCCTATATCATACCATATACAAAAATCTACTAATCATGGACCAAATACTTAAGTAAAAGAGCCAGAAGTAATACATTTATAGAAGAAGACATGGACAAGCATTTTCAGAACCTTGTGGTTGTCAATGGTTTTCACACTTTCCACCCAAAGCATGAATAACCAAAGAAAAATTAGATAAATGGGACATCTTCAAAAAGAAAAAATCTTTGGTTTATCAAAAGAATTTAAGAAGAAAATAAAAAGACAACCTATATATTGGAAGAAAATATTTGGAAGCCACTTATCTGGTAAGTGTTCAATATATAGAATGTACAGAGAGATCCTGCCATGCAGCAACAAAAGACAACCCAATTTTAAAAATGGACAAAGACTTAATAGGCATTTCTCTAAAGAAGATACACAAATGGCTAAAAAGTACCCAGAAAGTTGCTCCACATCATTAGTCATGAGGGAAATGCAAATTAAAAGCACAATAAGCTACCAATTTACACCCACTAGAATGGCTGCTATTAAACAAATGGAAAATTACAAATGTTGGACAATATGGACAAACAGGAATACTCATTCATTGTTGGTGGGAATGTAAAACGGAGCAGCTGCTATGGAGGACAGTTTGGTGGTTCCCCACCAAGTTAACTACAGAATTAACTTGTGACATACAATGCCACTTTTAGGTATACGCCAAAAAATTGAAGACAGGGACTTTAACAGTTATTTGCACACTGATGTTAATAGTAGCTTTATTTTCAACTGGCAAATGAAGAAAGCAACCCAAATGACTGTCATCTGATGAACTGATAAACAAAATGTCTTTAGTTTTCTCGCTTTGAATTTGATATGCCTAGGTCCATAAGTTTCTGATGCTTACTCTGCTCATTGTGCTCTGAGCTTTCCAAATCTGTGCTTTGGTATCTATAATTAATTTTGGAAAATTCTTTTCTATTATTACTTCAACTATTTCTTATGTACATTTTCTCTTCTCCTTTTGTTATTCCCTTTTGAAATGGGCCCACAGTTCTTGGATCTTCTGCCCTTTCCTTTTCATTCTTTATTCTCTTTACACGTGAGTTTGGGTAGTTTCTTTTACTTATCTCAAGCTCATTGTTCCTTTCCTCAGCCATGTCCAGTCTGTTGATGAGCCTGTTCTTATTTATTTCTGTTACAGTATTTTTTATTTCTAACATTTCCCTTTGATTCTTTCTTAGAGTTTCTGTTTCTCCAAATTAAATTAAATCTGCTTTTTTCATGCTAGTTTTCCATTTGAGCTTTTAACATATTAATCATAGTTATTTTAAATTCCCTGTCTGATAATTCCAAAATACATGTCATATCTGGATCTGGTTTTCATGCTTGCTTTGTTCCTTCAAATTGTATTTTTTTTCTTGACTTTTAGCATGTCTTGTGATTTTTTTTTTGAAAACTAGACATGATGTGTCAGTTAATAGGAAGTGAGGTATAGGACCTTTAGAATGAAATTTTATGTTAATCTGGCTGGGAGTTGGGCTGTGTGTAAGATTTGCTGTAGTTGTAGGTGCTTAGAGGCTTCAAAATATTTTACTGTCCTTGTTTATCTCTCCTGTTTCTTTGGGCTTCTCTAAAATATCCCCTTCTGGTGGAGTCTGTATCTTTCAGCTCTTTCAACTGTAACCCACTGTTATACTGAAGCCCTACGGGCATATGGTGGTAAGATGTAGGGAAGGGAAAGCTTTCTATAATCTTATCATTAAATCTCAGACTTTAGGGCCCTGTGTCCCTGGATTGTGACATTCACAAGTGTTTCTTAACCTACTGTCCCCACTTACATGAGATAGAAGGCCTAGCAAGGGCTGGAGTCAGAGAATTGTCTTTACCACAGATAGGATAATGTTCAGGTAAAGTCTTTTCTTCTGGAGAATTGGCTTTGTTACTGAGACTGGTCTGGGTGTATTTCATAATGATTATTCCTTCCCTTCCCTGTCCAGAGTCAGTAGGGTATCTTCTTTGGATTTTCACCAAGAGTACCTGGTAGTTTCTTAGAAGTAATACCCAATGAACATTGAGGTCTCCCCTAAGATCATGGCCCCAGGAATTTCCTACCTCATGCTTGTCTACACTGAGCCCCTAGCAGTTCATCATTCTCAGCATTTATGTTCCTATCAGTTTATGGCTTTAGCAGCATCTGCTCCAGATAAATTGATCTCAGCTATGTCTCTCAGAATGAACTCGTCTCTCCAGATTTTGGAGAAGTTATTTGTCCTGCAATCTCAGTTCTCCTATGGCTCCCAAAAAAGTCATTGACTTTTAGTTTTTCCAGATTCTTCTTGTTAAAAGTGTGGGAATGATGACCTCCAAGTTCTTTAGATGTCAGATCTGAAACCGGAGGTCCAGTGAGAAATAATTTATCGCTGATATTCTTCAGAATGGCTGGCCCACGCTGCTACCAAAAAAAGTAGATGGATTTCAAGTGGGTTTTATAATTGATTTTAAATTATTTACAATTAATGTCTCCCCTTATTGCTTCATTTGGGAAGATCACTCCTCTCATCCACCTTAAGCCCTTTGTACAAACTGTATAATCTGCGTGGTTTCTTCCACCTTTCTTCTCATGCTTTATCCACTTATTATTTCTCATCCTTTAGCTCTCAACTTAAATTTAACTTCATAAATATTTCCCTCCCCTCTTAGACTAAGTTAAATCACTTTATAGTTCTTTGACCTTCTGTATACACCCTTTGGTAAAATTTAACTCCCTTAAAATTACTTTATCAATGTCATTCTTTTGAAGGGAGGGATCATTTCTGTATCTCTAGTACTTACCACAACTACTTGCACTGTGTGCACAATTACTGGCAAAATATAGGTGCTTAAGACTGATTTGTTGATTACACTTGATTGAAGGCATGATGAAAGACTTGTATATGTAGCTGAACTGTTTTCAATGTGCAATGGTAATAGAAAGACATCCTATAAAATGTAATACTGGACAAAAAATTACTTGGGTTTGTAATCCAGCTAATCAAGGGATAAAACAAAACCAGAAATCATGCATGACTGGAGAATATGTAGTATAAACAATGAATTGGCAACAGTAAATCCAGTAAAATGGAAAAATTTTTAGCACAAAACAGACTGCAGTTTGTTATGATTCTTGAAACAAAAGCTACATGATGCAAAAATAATAATTTGACAATAACAGAATGAGACAAAAATCATAGAATATGATAATAGCTGGGAGGTATTAAGTCTATGCTGTTTTGTTTCTAAAATTGGTGTATTGTATGTTTAATGATCTATTTAAAATTATAATGGTATACATTAGTAGGAAAAAAAACAGATTATAACTTCCAAATTTTTTTGGCAGAGTATGAGTGGGGAGCAAACAAAGTAAATAGAAACTACATAATAAGAGTTAGAAATTATAGAAAATATCAAAGAAGCATGAAAAACAAAAGGTATGAAATAACACAGAATTCATACCCTCTGTGTATATGTCCACATACACACAAAAATAATTTAATGGGAGTAAAATCATTTACTAAATGGAAAAAAAAATGCTTTGAGTAAAATATATAAACTTAATTATATGCTGTCAAAAGAGACATATTTTTAAATAGTGATTCTGAAAAATCAAAAGTATAAGTGTGTCCAAGGAAATACAAGAGAGAGTGTGCAAAGAAAAAAGAAACAGAAAAAAAGTCCTTATAATAATAATACTAGCAAAAGTGGAATTCAGGACAAGAAAAATATCACTTGTAATGTTTAAAAATATAATCCAAATTGAAGATGTAAGTGTAATGTATGAACCAAAATATTTTCAGGAATACAAAGAAAATACACAGAAATACAGTAGTAATGGAAAACTTTATCTCACTTCTCTCAGTTCTTGAGAGGTAAAACATGCAAAAAGAAATGTAAAGCCATAGGAGACTAAAAAGTATAATTATTAAGATTGCTTTAGTTGATATGCATCTCTTCATTTCTATACTTAGCAAATGGATAATGTTGTTTCTTAATAGTTACTAAAAAACATTTGCAAATTTTGTCCTTATACTCCTTAACAGAGGAAACAGACCTAGGGAGTTAGGCTTGAAACATAAAAGTAACTATTTAGAATGATGGAAGTATTTTGATTATGGATGGTGGTGATGGTAGCACAACATTGTGAACATAATTAACAGCACTAAAATACATATATGGGGCAGTACGACAGTGGCTCAGTGGCAGAATTCCCACCTGCCATGCCGGAGACTTGGGTTCGATTCCTGGTGCCTGTCCATGCCAAAAGCAAAAAGAAAAAAAATTATATATGAATGTGGTTAAAAGGGGATGTTAAGTTGTATACACAGTATCTAAATAAAGCTTAAAAAATCTGTAGAACTGTGCGATACAACAGTGAACCCTAGGTTAAACCATGGACTATAGCTGATAGTACAATTACAAAAATGAGCTTTCATCATTTGTAACAAATGTATCTCACCAATGCAGGGTGTTACTAATAGGGTGGTATATAAAAATCCTGTACTTTATGCATGACTGTTCTGTAAACCCACATCTCTAATAAAAAAATATAAAATAAATTATACAGACCATATTCTCTGGTTACAATACACTTACAAATAAAACCAAAAACTTAATACTGTTAAGCACAAGAATGGGCACAAATAAAATGCAAATGTTTGGGAATGAAGAAAGTTCTTTCTTAACATTCCTTACGTGAAAAAGAAAGACTCAGGAAAAAATTACATAACTTTAGGTACATTCATGATCAAACAAGAAATAAAAAAGTAATTTAATATTGAACTCATATGTTGAGAAAGGAATAATTAAATAAATTTAAGGAAAACAGAAGGAACAAATAAAAGTACTAATGAATTAGAAAAAAATAGAATAATATAAAGAGAAAGAGCTAGTTCTTTGGAAACAAACTGTATTAAATAGAAGACCCACTAATTTAACCTTTCAAGAAATAAGCGAGAGCATATAGATACATAAAACTCAATTGAACAATGGAAAACCATAGGTGTGGGAAAAATGAAGGAAATTAAAAGAACATATTTTGCATTTCTGTTAATGAATTTGAAAAACTTATAAAGGGGTTGAAATTTATATACTAGAGTTCAGGTTTTATAAATATGTAGTTAAAAAAAACAAGTGATCTATACATTTTCATGAACTCACATCCCAATGGGTGGTGGAAAATTAAATTAAATTTGCCATTGAGAATATGTCATTTTCTTCAAGATAAAAGAATCTCTCTCTGTCTTTTTCCATTGTCCCTTTTGGGTAAATGCTCAGACTTTCAGGTTTTCTCATCCCATTTTACCCCAAGGTATTGCCTGGGTGAGATTGGTCCCCAAGCTTCTATGTTTTTCAGGGATAGATGGAGAAGGGTAGGGCTCAGATGTGTGTAGGATCCTTGTGCCTTGCTCGGGCCCCTCATCGGCCTCTGGCATTGGGCTCTGTTTCTGGTGAAACCTCTGGTCTGCATCTCAATCTGGGGATTATTAATCGGGAGTCTGGCCAGCCTCTATGTGAGGCCTCTGCTTGTGCTTGTGATTCCCTTGAGAACTGGCTGAAGCTATCCTGTGAATCCTGGGTGGGGTCATTTACCCAGATGTTCTTTTTCTCTTGTTTTTTTTTTTGCCTTTCCTCTTCTGTAGTGACCCTTTGGCAACCTCACTACCTTATCAGCTATCTTCGGCATCTTTCCACAGGGCATACAGGAACTTCTGGATCTTTCCCGTTCTGAGCACTATCTCTAACCATCTACCTACTTGGTGAATTCATTCTGCAGTCTTTACTCTGCAGAGATTGTCCCATTTTGATGTGGGTTGATTATCAGAGATGTTCCCCTGTCTACTGCCTTGAGGACATGTTAGCTTTCTGATAAACCCAGATGGCATTTTGGGAGAAGGAGTAGAGAAGAGGTAAATGAGATATTTTAAACTGAAGGAGAAAATTTTAAAGCAGAAGAAAATGAGCTATTTTAAATTGGCTAGCTTTCCCTCTCCCTGTCTTCCTGCACTGCTTACTGGGATGAGGGCTCAGGAGCAACACTGGATCAGGCAGAAATAAGAAACCTAGATATTGTGCAAATCTAAAATGTAGTTATTAATTTCTTGGCCCCACTACATTTAAAACATTTTCAGATGTAATCTCATTAACTGTAAATTGTGTTGCCCAGAAGTTGCCCCTTTCAGAGACAGGACATATTCCATCTCGCAAAAAGAAGTTAATCAACTTGATGGTTCAAAGCTGACATTTTTAGGGGTCTCTGCCAAACCAATAGCTTGATAGTAGAGTAGAGAATTGGTAGGCTTGCTCTGAGGTTGCTTTGGCAAAGGGCAAGATGACTCCACAGAAGATGCTCCTGATGGTCTAATCTGGGGGACAAGACATGGCTAAAAATCAGAGGATCCACAGCCCCAGAAAGTACTGAAGTGGGGCCACCAGACCCTGATTGTACCTAGAGAACAACCAAGAGATTCATCACCCATGGATTTCAATATTGGAGGCCAGTGAGTTCCAGAGGGTAACATAAAACCATACACATGGACTCAAGGTACCTCCTTCATTAAGAACCTGTAGGCTTTTAAATAAACCTGATTAAATCTTGGATAGAGGGGAGAAATCCAAAGACACTCAATATTTGCTCCCCAAATACAAAGTTTTTCCAAGGAGACTGAATTTACTTTTTTAAGGCTGAAGAGACTAAGGTGCCTTTAATTGGAAAGTTTAAATTCCCTCCCCTTACTGCCTAGTAGGACATAGACCCAACATCAAGGCAAGTTATAGAAAATAAAGGAAAAGCCAGTAATATCAGACTAGGTAATTTGGATAAAACTTCCCATGGAGACAACTGAAAAAATATATATTTTATACACTCATTCACATGCACACACACATATACACACACAAATATATATATATACATGTGATACACTTATATATACTGAAAGCATCATCTAAAAACACCACAGTGCTAATAAGATAAAGAAAAATTACTAGACTGAGATGTAGGGCAGTTTGCAAACATACAGAAGATTTCTGAATTGGATCTGAAATTGACAGTAAGTAGGCTGAGCAGTATTTGGGAGAATTAAAAGGACAAAAGTCAGAATCTGGGGATCGCTATGTATGGGGCCTCTAATAAACCATCATTTACTGGGCTGAGATACTGAGAGTCAGAACTCTGAGAATTAGCATGGATCATTTTGTAGTCATCTCAGTGGCATAAAATATCTTAATTCTTGAACATAGGTTAAGATTTTCCTAGATCCCAATTACCTAGCAGAGAAAATTAAAATATTCTCTGGAGAGAGACATTATTTGTGACTTAAAGATATATCTACAAACACCATTTCAAATAACACGTATAGCACGCAATCAAAGCAAACCAGCAACAAGGAGACAAAATAAATTGGGAGAACTAGCAGAAAAATTGGAAAACAGAAACTCTAGAGACCTCAGGTATGCGTTCAACGGACATAGTCTATTAAACTATGTTTAAGGTAGCAAAGCTGAGCTTGAAAATTTCGTTAGAAAACTGGCAACTATAAAAAGTGATACAGCACATTTGCAGGAGAACAAAACAAATGCTGGAATTAAAAAATACAATAACTGAAATTAAATTCTCAAAGGATGTATTAAGATCAGATTAGTCATAGCTGAAGAGAGATTAGGTAGGTTAGAAGAAACTATATAGATTAAAGCATAGAAACACAAAAAGATGGAGCATAAAGAGCAAAGAGGAAGAGATTCCAAGTTACAGTGAGAAAGGTTAACAGATTAATTTGAGCCCATCAGGAGAGGAGGAGAAAAGGCAGCAATGTTAATGTTTTCAGAGATGATGGCTAAAATTTTCCATAGCTGATGAGAGACATGAATTCACAAGAGAATTCCAATGAATCTTATGCTGGATAAATAAAAGAAATACATATCTGGATACTTCATAGGAAAATGGCATAAAACAAAATTATGTAGAAAATCTTTGAAGCAGGTAGAGAAAAGAGTCAGAGTACCTTCAAAGAAACAACAATGAGATTTATAGTTGATTTCTCAATAGCAATGTC
>PVIY010028791.1:0-32722 GCA_004026745.1 Myrmecophaga tridactyla | reverse complement strand
CCAATTCTGTTTTTTTAGATGAAGCAATGAAAGAGCAGTGAGCACGTATCGTGTTCCCAGGACTTCAGGACATGGGGATAGGACAGGCTCAGCTGCTGCCGCTGAGCATCTTAAAGCTGGTGGAAGAGAACCAGCGTCTCGGCCAGGCAGGGAATAGGTGGCCAGAGCCTGGCATGGAGAGCTCCACGGGCTGGGGGGCTGGCTGGGCAGGGGCTCCCAGAGGCGGGGGCCGGGAGGGACTGTGTCGGGACCGGGGGACTCCCACCTGCTGCCCTTCTCCAGCCAGGCACCCATCTCCCATTTAGGCTGCCAGGGACGCTGAAGACCTAGGAGAACGAAACAAAGGAGAGCAAAATGCCATATATGTAAACATATTGTGGACTAAAATGGAACATTTTATTTAAAAAAAGAGAATATCAAGGAAAGATTTCATTTAAGGCAGACTGCTCCAGGCCGGACGCCCAGATAATGAAATGAAGCAGACATCCTTCAGTCCTGCTGAGCCACCCGAGGTCCTGGGCCATCTAGACACGGAAGCCCCCTCCCCATAGAGGCTTTATGAGAAAACTGAGGCATAGCCATCAAGTAGCTCCATGGTTTCCTTTAGAAAGTAGCACAGGCCGGATTTGAACCCAGTTAAGCGCCACTGCTTCACTGCACAGTACAGGATGAAAAAGAGCTAGAGGACGAAAAGGTGGTGGTGGCACGTTAGCGCTTGTGGGAAGTATCAGTGGGTGCTTTTGTAAAGCAGGGGCCACTGGAACATTGTCAGCCCGCTTTACTGGCTCACTTTCCCCTTTGGATTAAATGTGTAGCCCCCAAAAGGGGACAAGGGGTATGGGCATGCACAGTTATTTCCAGAGTGGGTGAGCTGAGAAAGAGAAAGATTCCTCTCTTGGGCATTTACTAGGAAGACCTGAATTGTAGTGATGAAGAGGATATTATTGTCAAGGCTGGGAAGGCAATTTGCGTTCTACAGGGTCTCACATTCTGTAGGTTCTCACGTTCTGTAGGTTCTCACATTCTATAGGGTCTCACGTTCTATAGGGTCTCACGTTCTGTAGGGTCTCATGTTCTATAGGGTGTCACGTTCTATAGGGTCTCGCCTTCCAGGCAAAGGTATTTTTCAGGCATTCGGGAGCCACGGGAGGTTGGAGAAGGTTGGAATGACATCCGAGCATGCAATAACATGCCAGAGGAGAGGGAGGAGGAACAGACAGGTGGCCTGGCCCCTGTGCAGGCAGAGGAGGGGCCCGCGTCTCCTGGAAGCCCCTCTGGCTTTACTAACCAAGGGGGATGGCTGTTTTCCTTTGTCCTGGGCCAGGGCCAGGGCAGAGCTTTTCTCTACTCGCCCCCAAGCCTGGGCAAGTGTTTTCATCTGTGCAGCGTGTGGACTGGGGATAGATAAGGAGCACTTGGTGTCTAATCACGTGCTGCCTGGTCCCTGTGAGGATCATTTTTCTGCCTGTGCTGATGTGTGTGCATGTCCCCAGCTCAGAGTTTTTGGTCCTGCTCTGTGAGCTCCAGGGGCAGCCCTCGCTCAGCTAGTCCTGTTGAGCAGCTGCCCACTGAGCTGCACCACCAAGTGCCTGGTGATGCTCCATGATGATGAGATGGTCCCTGGGGAGCGGAGGTGTGGCCGGGCGTCAGGGAAGGCTGAAGGCGAGTGTGGATACAACCAAGAGTCAGCGCAGCCCGGGTGCTGCGGTGTCTGCAGGGGCAGGAAAGGAACCGGGCGCGCAGCGAAGGGCGAGGCTAAGGGGTTGGGAGAGGCGGGCCCGGAGACAGCGCTGCGCCCAGGGCCCTGGGACTGCCCACCCTGCCGGGTTGGCCCTCCGCGCTCGCTGGGGCCCCATGAAGCTCCTGCGCCCCGCCCAGGTTGGGGTCCTGCTGTCTCCTTGAACTTGGGGCTTGTTCTTTCGACCCGCCCGCGGGCAGCCCGCGACAGGTGCGCGCCGGGCACTCACGGCTGCCAGCACGTGTGCGTGAGCGACGGGGCGGCCGTGCACTGCGCCTGCTTCCCGGGCTACACCCTGCAGCCGGACGGGAAGTCGTGCTCAGGTAAGCGCCCCTTCGGCCCACGCGGCGTGGACAGCGCTCGCGCTCCCCCCCCCCCGGCCCCCCGTCTGAGGCCTTGCCCTGGCCACAGCCCCCGTGGCTCCCGCGGAGGCGGGGTCTCACCCCCAGACGCTCCCCTCCGCGGTGTGTGCCCCGCCCGTGGGGACTGCCTTCCCGCACCCCTGTGCCCAGACGCTGCGGTCCCTCCGAGAACCGGGAACTGCGGGGCCTGCGTCTCAGCGTGCCCCGCGCCCTCGCTGGTCTCGCTGCTCAGCAGTGGAGAAGGGCGTTCTTGCCAGCCTTGGGTGGTGCTGCATCACGTGCTGCGCCTGCTAGATGTCAAGCAGCGGTCACGGCGGTCCTGATGTCTCCATTTCCTGCTTGCTTATGGGGCCATGCCATGCCTCTCTTCCTGTGTATATTGTTTCCCTGTTTTTCTGCTGAGCTGTATATTTTTTCTCTTATCAATTCATAGGAAGTCATCACATTTCTGTATATACATTATTTGTTGATTTCATTTGTTGCAAATACTTTCCTAGATTGGGGTTTATCCTTTCACTTTTTAAATGATGTCTTCTCAACAGTATTAGTAATGTTTTAATTCTAAAGTTAGGAAGTAGGTTTATTAGTATTTATTTATTATGCTTCATAACTTATGTGTGTGCTATATAAGTTACTTTATTTGAAACTGATATTACAAAATAATATTTGCTTTTTAATGCAATTTTATTGAGACATATTCACACACCATACTATCCATCCAAAGTATGCAGTCAATGGCTCACAGTATCATAATGCTTTATTTTTTAATTCCTAGGGCTTGTTCAATTTTTACCTCCTCTGCCAGAGTTCCCTTTATTGAACTGTCCTTGCTTTGAGTATAGGAGCCCTGGGTTATAGTTTCTTGTGTGTGTCCCTTCATCGTTCCTTCATCCATTCAGTGGATATTATAACATATTCTAAGCACAAGGTGTACAGTCATGAACAAAGCGCACACGGTTTCGGTAACAGTGTGGGGGAAAAGACAAGTACAAACATTTACAAATCCCATACGAGCAGCAAGGAAATGAGGAGGTGCTGGGAGAATGGGGGCAGGGGAGCCTCTTCAGCGGGGAGGGCCTCTCGGGGAAGGGACATTGGGGAACTGAAGGATAAGCTGAACTTAGGTTGAGACTGGAGTGCTGGGGAAAGAAGGTGACAGAGCAATACACAGTGCTGCTAGTGGCTTGAATAAGTGGCGAGAGGAAATGAAAGGAGCTGGATAAGCCAGGGGAGGTGTGGCCCAAGACAGTTTGGAGAGCTAGGTAGGGCTCAGATCATGGGTTAAGAGAAAGGGTTTATAATTTATTCTAAGTCCAGCGGGAAGCCATTGAAAGGTTCAAAGCAGTGGAGCAACATGATTTTTTTAAAATCGAGGTGAAATTCACATAACATAAACTTAACCATTTTAATGTGAACAGTCAGTGGCATTTGGTGCTTTCACAGTGTTGTGCAGTCTGTTCCGCCGTCCTCCTGTCCCCTGGCAACCACCAACCTTGTTTTCTGTGTCTACAGGTTTCCCCATTTGGAATACTGCATGTGTAAAGAATCATAGAGTAGGTGGCCTTTTGGGTCTGGCTTTTTCCACCTAGCATGATGTCTTCAAGGTGCATCCGTGTTGCAGCATTTGTCAGTGTTCTTGCCTTTTTATGGCTGAACAATAGTCCATTGTATGCATGTGCCACATTTTGTTTGCTCATTCATTCATTAATGTACATTTGGGCTGTTTCCACCTTTTGCCTATTTAAATAGTGCTGCTATGAACATGTGCAAATATTTGTTTGGGTATCAGTTTTCCATTCTTTGGGTGTATAGCTAGGAGTGGAATTGGGGTTTATAGTTGAACTCTTTGGGGGACTGCCAGACTTTTCCACAGCAGCTGCAGCATCTTATATTCCCACCTGAGGGTGTGGGTGGGAGTGCACAGGGTTCTAATTCTCCACGTCCTTGCCAACACTTATTTTCTGTTTTTTAAAAGAATTATTATTATAGCCATTGCAGTGGGTGTGAAGTGGTTATTTATATTTAAAGTTACTCCAGCTGCTGTGTGACGAGTAGATGTGAGAAAACGAAGAGCAGAAGTGGGAGGCCAGTTAGGAGTCCTGGGCTGGGTCCAGACTTGGGCTAGGATGATGCTGGTGGTGACAGACGAGAGCAGATTCAAGATATATTTTGGAGGTAGGGTGAGCAGGGCTTGGTGATAGACTGGAAGTGAGGGATGGGGCAGAAGGAATAGGGATGGCTTCCAGGTCTCTGACCTGAGGAAATGTGGGATAGGATACTTTTACTGAGAAAGGGAAGGCTGAGTGTGGAGTAGATGTGGCAGAGAAGTGTCAGGTGAGTTTTGGCCATGTGTTTCCATGCTCCCCCAGACCATAACCCCCCTCCAGTGGGCAGTGACCTTGTCCCTATTGCTAATATTGACCAGGGAAGCTGACACGTCCTACATACTCAGTTGCTATTTCTTCATTTGATAAAAGTATGGATCAATTTGTTGGGGAGGTTGAGAATAAGGAGGAGTGGCTTACTTTTAGAATTTGAGAATGTCTGAGTTTTATCACCCTTCCTAAGTGTTTTATCATCAGAAAATCAATACCGGGCATTTTTTTCCTCCTGGAACGTGAGCAAGCCAGCACGGTCAATAATGGCTTATGCAGTCAACTCATTTCATTTGTTTGGTCATTGACTTTTTTATTTGTTCAGTAAATATTTTTGGAGTCACTGTTATTTATCTAGTACTCTATGACCCATGGAAGGAATAGAGACAAATAACCCTGGGGGAAAAATTATTATTATTATGAGGAAGCATAAAATAAATGCTACCTTAGTGGCATACGTTAAGAAAAAAGAGAACCTCATTAAGAGCCTGTAAATTTGAGCAATGATAGGCTCTTCACTTCTCAGTGTCTGACTTAAGTCTGTATCTGTGTCTTTTTTTTTTTAAATAACAGCTTTATTAATATGTAATTTACATACCACAAAATTTACCCTTTTAAGGTACAATTTAATGGTTTAGTATATTTATGGAGTTGTGCAAGCATCATCACTATCTAATTTTAGAACATTTTCATTACCCCAAAAGAAAGAAACTCATACCTATTTTTTTTTTTTTAACATGGGCAGGCACCGGGAATCGAACCCGGGTCCTCAGGCATGGCAGGCAAGCATTCTTGCCTGCTGAACCACCGTGGCCCGCCCAAAACTCATACCTATTAACAGTCAGTCCTTCTTCGCCTTCCTCCCAGCCCTCGGCAACCACTGATCTACTTTGTGCCTCTCTGAATCTGTATATTCATGTCTTTTGTTCAATTTGGAGTTTCCAGCTGTTATTTCTTTGAATATTCTTTCTGCCCCTTTTTTCTCTTTTTCTCCTGGGACTCCTACAATGTATATACTGGCACACTGATGGTGTCCCACAGGCTCCTCGGGCTCTGTTCACTTTCCTTCATTCTTCCTTCTTTCTGCTCCTCAGACTGATTTCAATGGCCTTGTTTTCAAGTTCTCCGATTCTTTCTTCTGCCAGCTCCAATCTGTAGTTGAAGCCCTTTAGGGGATTTTTAAATTTCTGTTACTGTATACTTCAGTTCTGTTTTGTTCCTTTACCTAACTTCCATCTCTTTACTGATATTCTCTTTGTGTTCATCTCTCATTTTCCTAATTTCCTTTACTTCTTTGTCTATGTTTTCCTTTAACTCCTTGAGCATTTTTCTTTTTCTTTTTTTTTTTTTTGGAGTGCATGGGCCAGGAATCGAACCCAGGTCTTCCACATAGTCTTTGAGCATTTTAAAAATAATTTTGAAAAGAGTCTTTGTTTGGTATGTCCCAGAGCTAGTCATCTTCATTGCTGATTTCTGATGTTTTAATCTTTTCCTTTGCTTGGGCCATTGCTTCTTGTACCTTTCTATGTTTTGTAATCTTTTGTTGAAACCTGAATATTTTAATATTTTAATGTGCTATTGCTAGAATTTAAACTGTTTCTTAAGGTATCCAGCTAGTGTTATGACAGAGCTTTCCTTGAATGTCAGGAGCTAACCAAACCAAAACAACAAAAGAAAGGAAACACCTTTCCCAGTTATTGCAAATTGACCTATGGAAGTGCTCTCCTTTAGGGCTTATCCATACAATGAGTGAGGGAATAGCTCCAGGCCAAAGTTTAGAGGCCTCCCTGATCCTTTTTGACCATACTTTTGCCTTGGGCATGCAAATATGGTTCTAGGAATTCCCTCATTTTCATGGTTGTGAATGTCCCCTCTTCCCTGGGAAACAGTTCCCTCAGGGTCCCAGGCACTGCTCTGCCTGTCTTACAGCCAGCCAGTAAACTCTTACACAATCTGACTGCTTGACCACAGCATAAAGATTTATAAGGGAATTACAGTCTTCCACCTGCAATATTTTGTCCAGCTTTTAAATTGGGCTTTCTTTTCATCATTGGGTTAAAAGAGTTCTTCATATATTCTAGATCTAAGTCCTGTATTGTACATGTGATTTGCAAATATTTTTTCCCATTCAGTGGGACACTTTCTTGATGGTGTCCTTTGAAGCACAAAACATTTTAATTTTGATAAAATCCAATTTTATCTATTTTTTTCCTTTGTTGCTTGTGCTTTTGTGTATTATATCTAAGAAACCATTTTCTAACCCAAAGTTGCAAAGATTTATGTGGGTGTTTTCTCAGAGTTTTATACTTTCATCTTTCACATTAATACTATGGCACATTTTGAGTTAATTTTTAGGGTTAGGGTTAGGGTTTTGTCCTTTTGCAAGTGGTTATCCATTTGCTGAAAAGACTATTCTTTCCTTATTACATTGTCCTGGCACCCTTGTTGAAAATCAGTTGACCATAAGTATAAGTTTATTTCTGGATTCTCAATTCTATTTTTTATGGCTATCCTTAAGCCAGTACTACACTGTCTTGATTATTGTAGCTTTGTAGTAAGTTTTGAAATCATAAAGTGTGACCCCTCCAACTTTGCTTTTCTTTTCAGGATTGTTTTTGTTATTCTGGATTCCTTGCCTTTCCATATAAATTTTAGAATCAGCTTGTCAGTTTCTGCAAAAATGGCACCTGGGGTTTTGATAGGGAATGTTTTGAATCTATAGATCAGTCTGGGGAATGTTGCCATTTTGTCAGTCTTCCAATCCATTAACATGGGATGTCTTTTCATTTACTTTGGTCTTTAATTTCTTTCAACAACATTTTGTAATTTTCAGTGTGTGAGTCTTGCACTTCTTTTGTTAGTCTTATTCCTAAGTATCTCATTCTTTTTGATGCTATTGTAAATGGATCCATTGCTCAACTTTCAGCTGTGCTCTGTCCCAGTTTTCCATCTTTCTATAATTAAGATATTCCACCGGATCAACTCAAATTGAGCCTGTTCTAAATGAAACTTAAAATAATTCCTCTCAAAATGACTGACTTGCCCAATTTTTATCATAGCTTCTCTCATAGAGCTTATAGTCCATCAGACAAGACAGACTCTAGTCAAGTACTCTGAGTACTCTTTTTATGTTCTGTACAGGAATGATGGGCATGTATGTGATATTTAATAGATACTTATGGTTTACTGACTGTGCTGGTTTGAAAGGATTATGTACTCTAGAAAAGCCATGCTTTAATCTTCATCCATCTTATGAAGGCAGTTGTTTCTTTTAATCCCTATTCAAGGTGGTAGGCTGGGAACTTGATTGCATTATCTTCATGGAGATGTGACTCACTCAATTGTGGGTATTAACCTTTGATTAGAGGGAGATGTGACTCCAACCATTCCAGGTGGGTCTTGATTAGTTTAGAACAGGAAGCATTTTGGAAAAAGCTACAGAGCCACAGAGCTACATAGTCCACACAGTCAGAGACCTTTGGAGATGAAGAAGGAAAATGCCCCCAGAGGAGCTTCATGAAACAAGAAGCCAGGAGAGAAAGCGAGCAGATATCACCATGTTGCCATATGCCCTTCCAGTTGAGACATGAACCCTGAACTTCATCGGCCTTTCTTGAGTGAAGGTAACCTCTTGTTGGTGCCTTAATTTGGACATTTTTATAGTCTTGCTTTAATTGGGACATTTCCATAGCCTTAGAACTGTAATATTGCAAATTAATATATCTCCCCCACTTTTTTTAATCATCAAAGTCTTTAATTTGTCCATACATCTAATTTTTTAAAACTTTTTTTATTATATAACATATAATCAAAGCAAAGAAAGAAAACAGCAATAGTTTTCAAAGAACACTTCAACAAGTAGTTACAGACAGATCCCAGAGTCTGTCATTGGCTACAATATTATCATCTTGGATTTTTCCTTCTAGCTGAACCAGTGCATAGGAGGCTAGAAGGAATAAATATTTTTTTTATCATCACAATTGACTTTTTTTTCTTTTTTTTGAAAAATAACATATGCAAAAAAAGCAACAAATTTCAAAGCATAGCAAAACAATTTGTTATAGAACAGATATCAGAGTTTGGCATGGGTTACAATTCCACAATTTTAGATTTTTACTTCTAGCTGCTGTAAGATGCTGGAGACTAAAAGAAATACTAATTTAATGATTCAGCAATCATATTCCTTTGTTAAACTCTGTATAACTCCACCATCACCTCTGATCTTTCTGTTTCTCTCTTTAGGGGTATTTGGGCTATGGCCATCCTAACTTAAAAAAAAAAATTTATTGATACAAGTTACTGATAAATTCCCCTTTTAAAAAAACGGTTCCGTTTCTGGTATACTGTATTCCAGCAGCTTGCCAACTAGAGCACTGCTTAATTCATCTACTGATTGAGGTGGTATTTGGGCTGGTTGTCCCCAAAATTTTCAGTAGCATTTGTACAGGTAGATAGATGACATTTAAATGAGTGAATATATAGTACCCAGCTCTATATCACATCTTTGCAGAATGTGAGAGAAAATGATGGAGCTAAGGACCATTGTTGGTCTTCAGGCAATAGTACTATTCGATTAGAAGATTTTTTTTTTTCTTTTTTGCCTGGGTAGGCACTGGGAATCGAACCTGGGTCTCTGGCATGGCAGACAAGACTCTACCTGCTGAACCACCATGGCCTGCCCCAATTAGAGGATTTTATATCAGCCTTCAGACCTGAGACGTTATCCTTTATAACTAGCAGGCAGTTTTAGGGACTATTATGGTGAATAAGAATAGTTGCCTCACTGTATTACAGAAAGAAACAGGAGTTAACTTAATCACTCTCCCAAGTGTTTTGTTTAAATGTACATACAAACCTGAATTTTATTCCCAAAGTATTTGTGGGTAATGTATTAGTTTGCTAATGCTGCTGGAAAGCAATATGCTAGAAATGGAACTGCTTTTAAAAAGGGAATTTAAAAAGTTATATGTTTACAGTTCTAAGGCTATAAATATGTCCTAAGGCATCCAGATAATGATACCGTGGCTCAAGGAAAGGTGATCTGGGAAGGCATGTGGCTGGCGTCTGCTGGTCCTTGTTCCTGGTTCTGTTGCTTCCAGCTTCTGATACCAGGGTTTCCTCTCTAGGCATCCGTGGGCCTTCAATTAGCTCCTCTGGGACACAACTCTGGGCATCATCTCTTAGCTTAGCATCTCCCAGGGCCAGAGATTTCTTCTCTTCAGGTTCTGACTATTTCTGTAAATCCTTGCCTAGCACTCAAATTGTTTCTGCTTCCATCTCCCAAATTTCTAATTGGCTCTGTTGTTTCTAAGGTTTCTCCAAGCTTTTTCCCCTTTTAAAGCTCTAGTAAGCTAATCAAGACCCACCCTAAATGGGTGGAGTCACATCTCCACCTAATCGAAAGATCACACCCACAACTGGGCTCATCCCATCTTTGTGGAGATAATCCAATCAAACTTGCCATCCTACAATATTCAGTCAGGGTTAGAAGAAACAGCTGCCCCCACAAGGTTGGTTCAGGATTAAAACATAGCTCTTCTGGGGTACATAATAGATTAAAACTGGCAAAGGTAAGATGTAGGATTCTCAATTCAAACCATTCAATAGAATAATGGTCTTATATAGGAAATCAGGAATTATCGAATTTTAATCTTTGAAACATTTTGGCCTCACAAATAAAGGACCATTGTTGTCATTTTCAGTTCTTATTGAGGACACAGTCTCATAAGAGGATTGTCTTATCTCTGTATACTTGGCTCCACCCTACATCAACCATCTTTTGATTTTTTTAAGTTTACTTTTTAACATGGAAAATTTCAAACAATACAAAACTATAAAGAATAAAATAATGAACTCTCACATGCCCCTCAGACTTTGACAATTGTAAACATTTTCCCAATATATATTTTGTGACATTAACATTCAAAAGTATTTTCTCCTCTTTATGTTTGGTCCTACATCTTTTACCTCCTGACAAATTCATTCAGGTAAGTTTTAAAATTGTAAATATTGACCCATAGATTTCTGATTTGTTATAATTACTAAATATAACAATGTCTCCAGCCATTGAAGAAGCACGAAGACTCATTTCCACTGAAGATGCTTGTGGATGTGAAGCCACATTGATGTTCCAGGAGAAGGTCAGCTCATATCTCCAGAGACTGAACAAGAAACATATCCTTTCTGGAAGTGATTCTGTTTCTGCTTGAAACTCACTTAGGTACTAAAGTTGAACCAAACATTTTAGGGCATTTCACAGGATTAGCACCCTATTGCTTAAGTTTTTGGTTTTTCTTTTCTTTTAAACTTTTTTTTATTCTGAAATATAACATATATAGTGATACAGTTCAAAAGCACATTTTAAGAAGTAATTATAGATCAAACTTAAAAGTATGGTATGGTTACAGTTCCTCAATTTCAGGTATTTTCTTCTAGCTTCCCTAGACACTGGAGACTAAAAAGAAATATCAATACAATGACTCAGTAGTCATACTCATCTGTTAAATCCTATCTTCTCTGTTTCAACTCCTCCTCCTCCTTTGATCCTTCTTCCACTCTTTAGGGATTTTTGGGCAATGGTCATTCTAACTTCATGTTCAAAGGGCTGTCAACATTATGGGGTAGGGGATGCATTGGTTGATGCTCTTGGAGAGACTAGTAACTCTGGGACTCAGGGCTTATCTGGCCTAGGAACTATCTGGAAGTTATAGGTTTCTCAAAAATAAAGTTAGTGAGCAGAACTTTTATGGAGTCTCAGATAGAGCCCTGGGTATTTTTTAGGGTTTTCAGTAATACTGTTAGTTGGGGGGTTAGCAAACCAAGGTAATTAGCAATATCTAGCTTAAGCTTGTATAAGGATAGCCTCCAGAATAGCCTCTCAACTCTATTTGAACTCTCATAGCCACTGATATCTTATATTACATCTCTTTCCCCACTTTTGGTCAGGAAGGTGTTGTTGATTCCACCATGCCAGGGCCAGGCTCATCCCTGGGAGTCGTGTCCCATGTTGCCAGGGAGATTTATATCCTTGGACATCTTGTTCCACGTATGGGGAGGGTTATGATTTTACTTAGAGTTGGGCTTAGAGAGAGAGGGCACATCTGAGTAACAAAAGAATTTTTCTGGAAGAAACTCTTAGGCATTATTAAAGGTAGGCTTAGCTTCTCCGTTAGTTATAAGTTTCACAAGAGCAAGGCTCAAGATCAAGGGCATGACCTAGTAACTTAGGAGTCCTTAATTTTTGAGAGAGTATCAGGGATTTCCCAGGTGAGAAAGTTTAATAGTTCCATATTTTTTCTCTGGTCCCTCAAGGGACTTTGCCACTACTTTTTAATTGTCTGCCGAACATATTCTGCAATGTATCCAGGTATTATTAAGTTTTAAGATGAGGAGTAGTGTTTCAGTTTGCTAAAGCTGCTGGAATGCAATGTACCAGAAATGGGTTGGCTTTTACAATGGGGATTTATTTGGTTGCAAATTTACAGTCCTAAGGCCACGAAAACGTCCCAATTAAGGTATCAACAGGAGGAGACCTTCCTGAAGAAAGGCTGCCAGCATCTGGGGCTCCTCTGTCACATGGGAAGGTACTTTCTCTCCCGGGTTTTGTTGCTTCCAGGTTCTGGCTCTTTGTGTGGGTCCTTGCTTGCTTCTCCCAGGGCTTTTCTCCCTCCGTCCGGGGTTTGTCTCTGAGTTCTCTCTTCCAGTTTCTCTGTCCTTTATTTCCTCATAAGGGCTCCAGGAAAGGATTAAGACTCACTTGAAATTGGGTGGGTCACATCTCAATTGAAACAACCTAATCAAACGATCCCGCCCACAATAGGTCCACACCCACAATAATAGATCAAAAGATCATGGGCTTCCCTGGGGCACATAACAGATCCAAAGCAGCACAAGTAGTAATAGACAGCTTTTAAAAATATAGAGTTCTTTTTTAATGTCTTAATGGACCATTTCACTCATTTAATTTCTACATGTAAAAACTCCCTATTTCTTTCCCTGGTGCTTTTCCATAGTGATATATGCTCCTACCTGAGCACTTATATAACAGATGGAGCTATCATGATGACTCAATATGTCTTTCTTAGGTCAGACAATGTACAGGTACAGAATGGGTCAGCTGAGTAAGGGGGGGTTATATCTCAGATTATACAGATTTGTATGTTTCGCTATCCAAGTGGCCAAAGAACAGATTTCAAAATGTAATATGGAACTATCTCATAAACTTTCAAATTCAGTTATTTAGCCAGAGAAGTAACTCAGGAAAAGTACTTTTTCTCCGCATAGCTCAAGTGAAACAGCTCTGTTCTGAGGCACCTCTGATCTGAGGAGTGGTACTCAAATTGTAGTAGGTATTTTAATTTCCGGGCTGCTAAAACAAATACCTTGCAGTGGGTTGGCTTAAACCATGGGAAGTTATTGGCTCACTGTTTTGAGGCTAGAAGTACAAAACTGAGGCATCAGCAAGGTGATGCTTTCTCCCCAAAGACTGTGGCATTCTAGAGGTTCCTTGTTTTTTGTCCCATGGGGACGTCCTCTTCTTTCCCCTCTAGGTTTTAGCTTTGCATGGCATCTGTCTCATCTTTCACTCACTCACAAAGGAATCCAGTACTCTCAATTACAACCCACATGATTCATCTGGGCCACTTCTCAACTGAAGTAGCATCTCGAAGAACTCTTGTTTATAATGCGTCCACAGCCACCAGAATGTAGACCAAGTCCAAGACCAAGTCCAAACTGGGGTACATCCCCAGTCCACTCTATAGTGTATATCCTAGCAGTACGCAGAGACAGGGAGGGGCATAGTTTTAAAGGAATCAGTTTTCAAATCTTTCACTTCCTTAAACTTATCTGCCTAAAACAGTAATTGGATTCAGTTGGCATTCCTTGTTCCCATCTCCCATTTCAGTATTACCATTTTCCTAACTTTACAAGAAAGGCACATTTCTCACTTAACCTGAATTTTACAGGTGAACTCCCTGGAAAGGTAAAAATCTCCAGAGACCAAAAAAGGGATAAATTAACAATTTCTTTATTCAAGGCTTCATAAACTGTTTCCCCAATCCAGTCAATTTAGAGATATCTTTCCAATAAAATTTTATTTACTTATTTATTTGTTGCATGGGTAGGCACTGGGAATTTAACCTGGGTCTCCGGCATGGCAGGCAAGAATTCTGCCACTGAGCCACTGTTGCACTGCCCCAAATTTTATTTTTAATGATTTTTTGGGGTCAAAATTAGTAATTTATTTCTTGTTTAGAGTATGTCATAATAATTGTAATGATAACTCAGTCCAGACAATTTTTTAAAATTTAGCGCCTTATGGTCTCAAAAATTAACTTATTGGTTAATTTCTCTCTCTCTCTATATATATATTTAATATATATTGTTGTTTGTATGTCTATTCCAGAGGAGCATGAAACAATGATGAAGAAAAGATTTCCAAGACTCTAATAGAATTTTGTAGGGAAAGTAGACAAATTATTTCATTTTATTTTAGGTGATGATAAAAGGAATCAATTCAGTATGCTATTACCATCCCATTGAATTTCTTTTGAAGATTGATTTAAATTTTATTTTAAAGTGTAAAAATTTATACTACATTAGAAATGACATGCATTTTAACTACTTAAGCTTTTGGTGACAGTTGTCATATAACTTCAGTATGTGCAAGAAAGCACTTGTATGTCAAAATTATTTTGGGGACTATATAAGCAAAAGCATTTGAAAAGCACTGCTTCATAGCATGATCTCTGAAGAACAGAATTTCTGAGTTTTAGATTAAATTAGACATTTGGTAAGAAAATTTAGCTCCTCTTCATCACTTAAAATAGGTTTTAAATCTTTTCTTTCATTTTGTCTTAAAATGTTTGAAAGTTTATCTTACTAATGTGTAAAAACAAATGGTGCTGGCCTTAACAACTATCCACTTGACAGTATTTTGGAGAAGTTGCAAGTAAATGAATACAGACAAATACATCGTTAAACTGCTCAAACTTTTCACCTGCAAATGTGGAGGAGAGCTTGGTGTATTTAAAGCTCATTCATCCTTCTGTGCACTTACTAAGTATTTCAAATGTGCCTGCTAGTAATTTGTTGTTATAAATGCTTGAATGTTACTGGATAAATACTATGAGGATTATCAGGAGGATCAGCATCATTTTTCCAAATAAATATCCAGATTCTTATTAAAAGAAAACTTGTGTCTTTAAACTGTGACTGTGAAATGGATGGTATGAAAGAGAATGAAAATTTTAATATTTCTTTATCTACTAGTTGAGCCATTTAATTTTTAAATGTTTATATTACGAAGATAACCATAATCACAAAGGAAATGATTGATCTCTTTTCTCTTGACAGTATTCATAATATAAACCAGTCATATTACTGAAAGTGTAAACTGTACAAAGTGTTTACAGTAATTAAAATAAATTGAGGTGAATAAAATTTAGAAGTTTCTTTGAACACTTTTTGTTTTTTGCTTGTTTTAGCTGAATACTTCTGAAGCTGTGATTAGGGGAATGTAATCCTAATAATCTAAAAATAGTTAACATAGACCAACTGAACATTGCATGCCATTTTAATTCATTCTAATATTAGAAACAAATGCATAACTTAAGAGCACTAGTTTAGTTGTGAATTAAAAGTATTATAACTTTTTACCAAGGATGAAAATGCCTGAATTCACTTTATGGTTTTGCTTTAGGATACAGCAATATTTATAAACATTTTATAAATTGTAACAAGCAATAAAACTGCATGTTATCTTTTTAATGTTAATGATAAGCTTTTTTTCACTTACATAATTTGATACATAAAGTTTTTTCAGCCATAAAACATAACATTTAGAATAAAAGTGCCCTTTAAATTGTGTACTAAATTCCTTTTTTGATTTGTATTTTTAGTTTAATAAATGAGTTATCTATATATTACTGTCATGTGTTTTTGTGTGACTCGCCCATTTTGCCTACTAAACATATTTCCTTAAACTGATCAAATTAACAATTATTTTGAACATATAATGATTTTTTTTATCAAAGGACAGAATATTGAAACTCATAATTTAATCTCATTCTCCTTAAGCTGATACTGTAAATTCAGGTTAAATAAAAAGGCTTTGATTTAGTATGCTGTGGGAAAGGGAAAAACAAAATTTAATCCTAAACTTTATGTTAATATAAGCTTCTGAAAAGGAAATATAACGTACAGTTGAACAGATAACATGTAAAATATAAAATTTAAAGGAGTGCAAAATAAATATTTTTAATGTATTAGAACAGCCTACATTATATGAAATAGACATTTTCACATTTCACGATTTTTGAAAGGACATGACGGTCCTATTTTTTTCCCAGCTTATTTCACCACACAATTGGTAATATGTATATTAGTATGTCACGGAGAAATGGTGCTATAGGAATAAGTAAGAACTAAGGAAAGCTATTGAGAGAGACAAACTGTGACCATCAGTAAGCGGCTTCAACTAAGCTAATCGTGTTTTAAACTCGAGCAGATCAGAAGCCCCTAGCTTATGAATTCCTGACTTGTTTCATGGCTCAACTATAGGAATGACATGAGCCGGTGCCAACTTATCCTACCTAAGAATATAGTCTGGTGCTGAAAAAATAGATTCACGCATAATTGTAAATAAACATAGTACCTGAGTGGGTTGGAGGTTAAGTTAGGAACAAATTCCTCGGGGAGCCGCGATCTGGGTCAGTTTGGAGAGACACATGGGCCGCGAGGGCAGGAGCATCGTAGGACACGGAACTGATGGGACACCCTCCTGAGCATCCACAGACGCTCGTGACTGCCACAGACACCCGTAAGTTTGAGGTGGTTTCCTGTCTCTGTGTGCATGTGTGCAGGTATTAAGTGGTTTCTTATAGGAATGGCTCGCGGGCCCGCCAGGATTTGGCAGCGCCAAGCTCCGCAGGGCAAGGCGCCAGCTGGAAGCTCCGGCGGGGATGGACGCGCAGCCCCGGGCGCGGCCGGCTGGAGGAGGGGCGGGAACTCCTGCGACCCCCAGATCCTCAGTTCTCCGTTTTAAGGCCCGAATGAGGGGGCGCCTCTCGCCTGGGGGAGACAGTCTCCTCTGCTCGGAGTAGATGTGACCCGTCATGGATGCAATAAACTGACGATATAAACCATCCGCGAAATGCCCTCAGGTGAACGATGGGCAGCGCTCGCCGGACCGGAGGACCGGAGGACCCGAGGCCCCGCGGCCGACCCTGAGCTCAGCCCTGGCGGCAGGCGCGCTGCCTCGCTCCGGACCCGCCGCGGTCGGGAAGTCGCGCTTGGAGGGCCGGGGTGCGTGGAGATGTCCCGGGACAGGCCCCGAGACACGCCGGTCACCGGGCGCGCGCCGAGGCCGCAGGGGAGGCCCAGGGATTGGAAGGTCTGCCCGAGGCGGAGAAGGACTCCAGCAGGAAAGCAGTCATGCTGCACAGAATCCACGCTAGGGCGCACAAATCAACACTGGCGGCTGCAGAATATGGGGAAAGGGAAGACCAGAGATGCCCCCAACGCGGATGGAACTAAACCACTTGGTGCTGCAGCCTCGCGTGCACCGCTGTTCCACAGCCAAGATTTCGCTGCCTCGTAAGTCTCCAGCCCTTCAAAATGGGTAAAGGATGAAGAAAGCAACAGGGCGGAAAAGGAAAGCCTGTAGAAGAGCCCTCCCCAGGGAGAAAACAGCTGCGATGCCCCCTCCCACAGTCTAAGACCCAGGAGTACAGACAACGCGCACGGCTCGGCGGGGCCCAAGGGTCTCGGGGCGCACCCGGCCTCACCCGCAGACGCCGCGCGCCGCGAGCACCGAGGCCGCCGTTTCCTCACCAGTGTCGGGACTCGGGGCTCCCAGAACCCAAACCACTGCGCCCTGCTTTGCGCCCACGCCTCGAGGCCTCGGTTTCTGTCACCGCCCAGGAAGGGCGGCCGCGACGAGCACGGAGCTGGCTCGAGGGGCGGGCCGGGCCGGGGCGCTGAGGGCCGGGGCGGGGTCGCCGAACCGGCCCGAGCGCACGGCAGCCGACCGGGAGGAGGCGGCCCCGGAAGTGTTCCTCGGCGCCCCGGATACGACCCGGCGGCGGTTGCCAGGGAGACGGGAGCGCCCGGAGCCGCTGATACTCTCGGCTTGAGGCTCAGACTCAGTTACCTGTGGCGGGTCTTGGACGGCGGCGGTCGCCCTCTCGGGGTTCCCAGGATGTTCTTTTACTTGAGCAAGAAGGTGAGTTTCCCAGGGAGGGCCCCGCGCCCCTCCCTTCCCGCGTCCTTCCCGACGACTCGGCGTCACCGGCCGCGTCCATCCTTCTTGCCTGGTCTAGCCTCACACCTCCTCCTGCCTCTACCCGACCCCAGATATCCCCTGGCCGAGCTAGCAGTCTTCTCTCACGACTCGCTCCCTTTCCCGCCCCTCTAGGTCCTGGAGGGCCCGTGGGAATGAGCACCCCCTCTTTCTCTTTGGTCCCCTACCTGCTGCTAACCCACGTGACCTAAATTGTCTGGAGCATCAGGGGCCGCCTGAAAAGGGCGAAGTAAGAACAAAGTGTCGGGTGCGGAAAAGGAATATGGACTGTGATACGGATCTATAACCTCCATCCTTTTTCCCCATCAGGTGACTCCCCGGTGTTTGTTCCTTCCTAGCCACTGTCCTCTTGTGTGCACCTTTCCCCCTTTCCCAACTGGTAGGGCTCAGGGAAATTTAGGGTACTATGGCCGTTTTCAAAACAGCTCATACTTCTGCAGGTCCTTCGGATTTTTCTTGGGGGATTTTCCTTGGGGGATTTTCTTCCGCCTTCTTCTATAGACTCTCTTCCTACCTCCTTTGTGAAAAGTCCCGAGAGTGGCTGCGATTGCTTTTCAGATTGCTATTCCGAATAACGTGAAGCTGAAATGTATATCTTGGAACAAGGACCAGGGATTCATCGCATGTGGTGGTGAAGATGGATTACTGAAAGTTCTGAAATTAGAGACACAGACAGGTAAATGAATGTAAGCCCAAATATTTGCAATTGATGGCAAGTTGTCTAGTATCATTTGTTCACCACGATTTGCTCATGGTATTTGTCAGAATGTAATTCTCATACTCTTAAAATGAAAAAAAAAAGGCAAAAATGTTTTTCTAGAGTGCTTTTGTAGAAATATCGAATGTAAACATCACATGCTTTGGCTGAATTTATTGAAAATGAAGAAGAATGAAAACTTAGTAACTATGCCGTCTTGTACCATGTCTAATTATTTTTCTATATTATTAGGAGTCTAATAGAAAGAATATGAATCAGCATTTCAGCAAGGTCAGAAAGTCTTACATCTTGGCAGATAATTTACAGGTTTATATTGTCCCATCTGCTTATCAGTTGTGTTAATGATTATGTGCTTTAGTGCTCAAGAACAGAAAATGGGATATATTTTCATTTTTATTAATGTCTTCTATCTATTAAATTGATTTCTTTTTCAAATTCTGTTGGAATCATAACATTTCTTTAGCATCTCTAGTGTTGCTCTTGATTCCTTTTAAGGAGATTAGAGTTGGAATATTAGCTCTGCGGCAACTACTGCCTGACTCTCAGCAAGTTCACTCTGCTGTAATGCGACGGGATGGAACTAAAGTATCTGTTGGCTCTTACAGCATTGCTCTCAAGCTTTTTTAGGCATAAGAGTCACCTGAAAAGGTTGTTAAGATGGGTTTTGGGGCTCCACCCCAAGAGGAGGTCTGAAAATTTCCATTTCTGGTGAGCCCTATGCTGTTGATTTTCCACCACACTGAGTAGCACTGCTACTTAAAGTGATGTGAATCATAAATATTTTATTGAGCGCTTTTTATGTACTAGGTGCTTAATGTTCATTATCTCAGTTAACCTCACAATGATCTTGAGGGATAGGCATTCTGGATGTGAAAACTGAGGCTCTGAAAGGTTCATAACTTACCCAGTTGACACAGCTAATAACTGGCAGAACTGGGATTTGAAGCTAAGTTTGTCCCACTTTCAAGTCATTGTTATTAGCCACTAAACAAAGGTCTCGTGGTCAACTGTAGGAAAAAAGAATAATTGTTTTGATGTGCATAAAAAAATAAAAAGGCATGTTTGGATGGTAGATGCTTAAATACCAATCAGAGTTTGGCTTCTGATGTTTTGTTATTTAATCTCAATGCTTTTCTCAAGTGTGTTGGAAGAAATTAATTTTTGCTGTTTATGTTTCTCATATATAGATATGTATAAGTATTTGATATATATACACACTTTAAAACTTATATTAAAAATTTATCTTTTGGATAATGTATAATCTAGTTAAATTTGTATGGTCAGTTTATTTAAACATCATAATTACATGGAATCTTGAGTGGGGTGTGAGATCTTGTTGGTTTTTATGGGTTGGTGTGATGCCCTGAAGCATCCCAGAGTGATTTGGGCAGAGAATAAAAATGTATTTTCAAGGTCCCCTTGGGGGACTGGGGAGAAAGGAGGAAATATTCAGCTCCCCCATCTAGGGGAATTCTTCCTGTTCTTGCAAGCAGTGAGGATAGCCAGTTGAATGGGCTGAGCCCTTGATCTTGGGGCTTGCCCTTATGAAACTTATTCGTGCAAAGGAGAAGCTAAGCCTACTTATAATTGTGCCTAAGATTCACCCCCAGAGAACCTCTTTTGTTGCTCAGATGTGGCTTCTCTCTAAGCCAACTTGGGAGGTGAACTCACTGCCCTCCCCCGCTACGTGGGACGTGACTCCAAGGGATATAGGTCTCCCTGGCAATGTGGGACATGACTCCCAGGGATGAGATGGGAAACCTAATTGACCAAAAGGGGAAAGAGAGAAATGAGACGAAATAAAGCCTCAGTGGCTGAAAGATTTCAACAGGGTTAGGGTTAGGGTTTCTAGAGGTTATTCTTATGTGTTATGTAGGTATCTTTTTTTCGCCTGTGGTAAGTTGGAGTGGCTGGAGGGGTGTGCCTGGAGCTGTTGGGCTGTGTTCTTGACAAGTGTCTAACTGTTTCGCTGTGACTGTGTGATTGTGAGAACCTTGTGGCTGGTGCTCCCTTTGTCCAGGGTGTGGACAGATGAGTGGGATAATAGGACAAGAGATGGATGAATGGTAGGGAGTAGGGGGTGGAAGGAGATTGGGTGGATGGCAGTACTGGTAATTAGCGGGGGTGGGGTAGGGTTGTGGGATGTATGCGTTTTCTCTTTTTGTTTTTCTGGATTGATGCGAATGTCCTGGGATGATCGCGGTGATGAATATACACCTATGTGATGATGTTGTGAGCCACTGATAGTGTACTTCGCATGGACTGTATTTGCGTGAAGATACCTCAGTAAAAACGTGTAAAAAATTTCTGCTTAAAATATGTAGCAGGTTTTAGTTACATTAAGAAACACATTTGTTTAACGTTGAAAGTTTTTTTCTTTTCTTAACTCACTTCTTTTCCTGCTCTGTATTTTTTTTGTGTGTGTGATTAGATGGGAAATTTGTGAGCAAGGTGGTACATAGATTCTTGTAAGCTAGGGTAATACACAAGTTTGGAAAATGGAATAAATTATTTGTTTTGGAGCTTAATAATGAATGTGAACCATGCTGAAAGAAATAAATATGAGAAATATGGCTAGAGATTCTAACAAGGTCAGTGTACTGTAACAATTAGTTGTATGCAGCAAATCCTTCCAGTAATGATAACCGTGTATTGTATGCCTAATACATATCAAGCATTGTGCTGTGCAAAAGATGTGATATGTAAATAATGTTTTGTAGCTTAACTTTATCATTTGACAATATAATACAGTAATCTCCTTTTGTAGCATATTCTTCTAAATCATCTACATTATCATTATTAGTGGCCATTTAATATTTCATTATATTGGAATTCTATTATGTTAACCAGCTCTAGTTTTGGTCATTCAGATGTCTCCACATTTTTGCTCTTAAAACAATATACTTGTATCCAAATGTTTGCATAATCCGTTCGTTACTTTCTAGGATAAATTTTTAGAAGTAGAATTCAGTAGATTAAGGGATATGAACATTAATAAAGATTTTTATTATGGATACCAAATTACCCTCCTGTAAGTTTGCACCAATTTGCATTCCTTGTGGCAGCATTCCCATTTTCACTCCCTTGCTTTATAAGGAAGAACTAGAACCAGCATTTGCCTCCATATTTCTACATTGAGTTGTGATGGGGATGGAGGTGACTCTTCTCTTACAGGCCAATATTTCCACGTGCTTTGCTGCACCCTGCCTCTCAGGGACCTCATTACTAATTTATTCTTTCTTTCTCCTCTCAATACAAATTCTTCTCTCTCTCTTTCTTCTCTCCCTTACCGTGACTTTTCTTTTATGTTTCAAATCTAACAGAAGGCTGTTATAGTTCAAATCAGCATTTGACCTTTCCTATCTTGAAAAATAATATTTCAAAACAGAAGATGCTTAATGTTTAAAATTATTGTTGTAGTTAAACATATTATTCTTTCCCCTTTTCTCCCTGGTCAGTCCTTAGTCTCTTTACTAGATTCTGCTTCTCTACTAACTGTTGGAATTACTGAGAATTTGATTCTAGGCCCTCTTCATTTTATATGCTCTCTAGACTTTTTTCTCATTTTCATGGCTTTAAATGCTATTTTTGGGGGTGGTGATTCCTAAATTTATATCTCTAGGCCAGTCCTTCTGATTTTTCTGATGGGTTTCTCCACTGTAATCTTTCACAGGCATCTTATATTAGTATGTGCAGAAATGAGCATATTGGACATACTGAGCTTCTTTCAAATCTCTTCTTTCAGTTCTCCCCATTTGAGTAAATATCTGATTTCACCCATTCACTCAGCTAGAAACCTCTTCCCTTCCCACTTCCAACATGCCCTCAACTATCCCATTGCTTCTGTCTCCGAAGTGTACATCAATCCATCCTTTCCTGTGGCCTCCTCCGCTACCTCTCTAGCTCTAGCTGCTGTCATCCCTTCCCTAGAACACGTTTCCCTTCTTCCCTCCCTCTATTCCAGTCTTCCCACCCAGTCAGTTATCATGTTACTTCTCTGCTAAAAAGTCTTTAAAGGGCCAGGGCAGGAGTTGCTTGTGGCAGGGTTTGAGGGTGATGCCTCCGTCCACTCATTGTTATGAGAGGGGACCAGAAACAAAAATCTGGATCAGAGGAAAGATATCTGCGGGCCGTACAAGCAGCCTGTAGCAATTTGCAGAGGACCCCTGCTTCTGCAGGCATTGGGCAAGCCTCCCCTTTACAGTGCGCCCAGACAACAAGATGGACAGGAAAAGTTCTTGCCTGCCTTCTTCTTACCTAAGAATGTGCTGGAAACCCGACCTCCAGGAAGATCAGGTCAGGATCACTAGTGGAGTCATTTCCACAGAGATGCAAGGCAGCAGGTGATACCGCAGTGGAGTCCAGAGGATGCTGTAGCAGCTCAGAACTCCCCTGTCTACTCAAGCTGTAAGCAAAAATGTCTCCCCTCTATTTTGATTCTGGGTATCAAACTTATTAGGCAGCATACAATAGGAATTCCTCTTGGAATTGGACTGTTTACAACTTTTATACATGCACATAAAAGCCTTATCAGCCAGGTTTTCCTAAGGGGAGGGTGCACAGAGATTCCATGTGTGTGGTGACTGGCATTCTTAGCAGGGTCTCTGTTCTCCTATGTTATTACACTTTTCATTCTCAGTCATTTTATTTCAGCTTGGACTTTAAAATCCTGCTGTGGATTATTTGCACTTCTGGGAGATATTTAGGATTCTTGGAATTACAGATTTCATTCTGAAATTCTTCATGGGCTTAAAATGCCTTATTTTATTGGTTCTTTCTTTCATCATGTCTTCTAAATCAAGGGTTATGAGTATGACCTCTTAGAAGAATTATGTCAGTATTACTGAACTTTTATTCCTGTATCAACTGGGCTTCATCACTTTCTTGGCTATGAGGAGTTTAGCAACATAACCAGATGGGGTCTTGGTACAATGCTGGCTTGACCACCCTTTTAAAACTTTTGGACTTTTTTGATCTGAGAACTTTGGGATGGATTTTGTGAATATCTGTTTTACATGATCAAGTTATGGAGTTGCTGCAAGCCAGAAACATTGTTTAGACTTGGGTGATATTTGTCCACTTTGTCAAATTGAATTGGAAAAGATAATTCCATTGTCAACATGTATTTTGTGAAGAGTACTTTACCTTATGGTTTAACAGAGACAAAACCATGTCTACTGGGCAGAACTGATTTCAGATCTTATAAACAAATGGGAAGATGGATCTGTTTCATCATACCTTCAACTGTATTAGGCCCCATAGACCATTAGGGCCACGTATCACTAATTTTATTTGATTGCAGATATATAGAATGAAGGCATTAGAATGGATTTTCATTGTTAGAAGTTAAGACAAATGTTTCCATCAATAAATTTTGTAATATTAAAATAAGATATGTATGTAGTTCAGTTTTTTAAAAAGATTAAATGAATGAAAGAACCCTATATTAAAAAATATAATGTGTATGTTAGCAGCATTTATTATACTCTGATTGTTTGACAGAGATTGCAGTGTTGAATGGTAAATGTATATTCTTGTTACTGCTCCCAAAACAGAAATTGGATAATAAAAACTAGCAGTTTTAGAGGCTCTCAGGTATTCTTTCCTGATGTTATTTTCAGCGTAAATAATATTTTTCATAACATTTTATGATGTATCTTATCTGAAAGTAGAATTATCTTTAGTTTTGACTTTTGTAATTCCAATTTTGACAAATGCCTGAAATTTGCATAAAATTTGTATTTTTAAATGAAAGTTTTAAATGCTATATTTTATGTGTAATAAAGTTTCTAAGTGAAGAATAACTTACTGAGATAACATTTTAATGTTGTATTATTCTCTGTAGAATAATTAGCAATTAAGGACAATAATTTAAGTTTAATAAACGTCTTAAAAGGCTTCCCATTGCACTTTGGATAAAATCTAAAATTCTTATAGTTTCCTATAAAGACATCATGATTTTTCCTGTGCTTATCAGTCCAGTCTCATCTTATGATGTCTTCCCTTTGTTCAGCTACATCGGCCTTCTTCAGTTTGTCAGTAGCTCTAAACTCCTACCTTAGAACCTTTTCTTATTTTGTTTCCTAGCCTGAAATATTCTCTCTTTTTCCACCTTGCCTGGCTATCTCCAGTTTATCCCTCAGTTTCGGCTTAAATATCATTTCTTCAGAAAGCCTTCCCTGCTTCTCCCTCTCTCCATTCTAAATTAAATCTTCTGTTACTGTCTCTTATTATGCTTTTATTTTCCCAGTGCATAATTGTGTATATAAAATATATGCATCTATATATATATATAGAGAGAGGAGTATGTATGAGTGTGCATTTAATATCTGCCCCATCAGTAGAGTCTGTGAGGAAAGAGGTCTTAGCAATTTTGTTTACCATTTTACACCCAGAACCTTCCATAGTGCAGAGCACAGTGTGACACTCAGTACATTTTTATTGAGTGGGTGAATAAATGAATGAATCAATATGAGATTCTGTGAGATTTAGTAAAAACTTGTTTCCAAAATCTTTACTCTTTGATCCTTCTTTATGCTTTTAGAGTTTTCAATTCATATGTCACAAATATTTCTATTTGTGATTTTTGAGGAAGGAATAAGTAGCAATAATAATATATTTAATATATTCAGTAAACAATGTTCTTTTATACAGTTTGCTCTATTTTACTAGGATAATATCTTTGTAAGTGTCATATATCTTTGTAGACAAGAGAAATATAGGTTACAAGGAAGCATGTTTAAAAAAAAAAAAATTGTAATATCTACCAGGAATAGGGACACAATTCAAAAGAAAAGAAAAAAAAGGTCAAAATCTTATATAATCTATAATTTTTACACATTTATCATAATTTCTGTTTCTTTTTCTTAGATGATGCAAAACTGAGGGGTCTTGCCGCCCCTAGTAACCTTTCCATGAATCAGACTCTTGAAGGCCATGGCGGTAAGTCATCCTTTTTTTTATCATGCCTGAATAGTAACATCTTTAGGCATTTAGAAACTACTTAATACAGAAATGCCAACATTTTAAATGATGACAGTATTAAAAGTATTCGTTTCAATTGAGCTATGATTAATATAGCTTAGATTCACTCAACTTTTACATCATTAAACAATATCTTCAATAAATATGAAAACAGTAGCTATTATATATATATCAAAGATATTGTTATCTGTGGTTGTGTAATTCTTTTCTAGAATAATCTGTACCATGATTCCAGATTAAAGGGGGCTAAAGAAATATAACAAATGAACATACTGTATGATACTGGATTGAGAGGAAACAAATAGTTGTAAAGGACAAATATGTGGACAATTGATGAAATGTGAATATGGATTGTGTATTATCAATATTAAATTCCTAATTTATACTACGGTTATGAAAGACAATGTCCTTATCCTTAGAAAATGCACATTAATATATTTATAGATAAAGTTGAAAGAAATCCATTGTTCCTATAACCCAGAGGTTTCAGATATACCCCAGAGAGTATAGAATGGAAAGCAAGGGTGGAAAAAGAGAGACTATGAGACATAACAACCAATATGAAACAAAATAGCTCTTAGTCTGGTGTCTGTTGTATATCATAATCCTTGAGGGTCAGGCCAGTTGGGTAAACCATGCTCACATTTGTTTCTGTCATTGGATATGTGGTAGCTCTTGCAGCTGCCCACAGTAGGTGCATTTGCTGGCATGAAAAAGGGGCAAACATGAAAAATAGAGCTATGCATTGTTATATTATAGAAAATTAGTGATAATTAGAACTACATCCTATGAATATTTTAAGAGTAACATGAAAGACTGTTTAGTCACATGGGAATCATATTGATTTTAGCATGCTTTGGTGTTTAGTTATATAAAAATAGAAATTTGAAATTAACTGTAGCCTTTTTTCGTCTCTAAATTGTTTTATAATTTTCTAGGTTCTGTTCAAGTTGTAACATGGAATGAACAATATCAGAAGTTGACTACCAGTGATCAAAATGGGCTTATCATTGTGTGGATGTTATATAAAGGTATAGTAGCAGAGAGTAGTTTCTGCTTGAGATGGCTCTTGTTTTCCAGGTCTCCAAAAAGAATTCGTTACTATGTGGTTGGTGGCTGGAGTTAGCTCAGTAGATAAAAACACATTTATTAAGAAGTCAGAGCAAGAATTCATTTCCTTTATTGGGCAAATTGGCTTCCTTCTCTTTTGTGGTTACAGATTTTACCTCAGCTCTTACTACTGGCTCAGAATTTGTTCTTTTTTCTTACAAAAGAAAGAGAGAGAGAGAGAGAGAGAGAGAGAGAGAGAGCGTAAGCTAGAGAAGGATTAACTTAGATGTATCACTAGTACCAGAAAAACAACTCATAATCCATGTTCTCCTGATATACCATCTTCAGATTTGAGGGCATCTCAGTCATGGTCAAGGAATACCATTTTAAAATTTGTAATTAAAAGATATGCTGTAGTGCTTGGATAGTTAAATTTATTTTTTAAGAAGTTATGTGTAGATGAATGCATGGCTATAGGATGATACTGTGAACCACTGATTATACAATTTGGATGATTATATGGTATGTGAATATATAATGTATTGCAATAAAATTGCATTAAAAAGAAGTTTATGTGTGTGTATTGTGTGCTTGTGAGTGTGTAGGGGGAGATGTGAAAGCATAGGAGTTTAGAGTGAACTTTGTCGTTTACCACTGTAGAGATTCTCTAGGCCTCGGTCCTGCTAATACCCTGCTCTGACTTTGTTTTTCCCTTATATGATTATTTGCTTGGCTGCAGGCCACAGTTCTCTACCAGAATGTAGCTTTAAAGCAAAAAACAAAAAAAACCTTGCTGTTTGCCTCAGATTCGGTTATACTCTGAGAAAGTCTCATTTCAATCAAACCCTTTGTACATCAAGAATATTTTTGACCATCATTAATGATGAGATAGCTCTAATGGGATACGACTGGTTTAAAAAATTTTTTCAATTAGGCTTAGAGTTTTACCTAATATGCTTATATTTATATGCTTATAATTAATCACTGAAAAGTTTATGCATATATATATACAGTTGTTGTGGTTATTCTGTTTTTTTCTGGGTTATTATCTGAGAAAAGTTAACCTTTGAACAAAAGCAGTTATTTTGTCCATACAGAAGCAAATGAAGCTTTATTTACAGTTTGCTGGAAAGAAGGAAGGAAAAGGATAGGCATTTATTGTATTTTCTGTGACAATCTTTAAAGCAACTATTGATCAAGATTTAATTTTTCATATTGTTTATGTTGCATTTGAAGGTTTTATAGTTTGTCTCAGGTTTTAGAAAATTTTACAATTATTTATCCCATGGTATATTTTGTGGAATAAGTACCACTTAATAGATGTGAAAGCTTTGACTTGTAATTTTTGTTGGTTTGTGAAAACAGGCTCTTGGTATGAAGAGATGATCAACAATAGGAATAAATCAGTGGTTCGCAGCATGAGCTGGAGCGCAGACGGGCAGAAGATCTGCATCGTGTATGAAGATGGGGCGGTGATTGTCGGCTCCGTGGATGGTAATGCATCTCTTGGAGATAAAGCTATTGATAGAGATTTCGCTGGCATTTTTTTTTATCTTTAGAGACTTAAGTTAAGTGTCAAGTTAGCATTCTAATTAAAAAAAACATAAGAAGAGAAAACAGTCGCTATCCAATTTGATGCATTCAAGAGTCACCTTTTGGTTCTACCTATTTGTTTTATAGTATAGTCAAGAAAAAATGTCTATTCTTTTTTTATTTCCTATAGTGATAATGAAAAGTGAATTAATTTTTCAAGATTATTTTAAATATGTCTGCTTAATTATATAATTTATCTTTAGAGTGTATAAAGATGTAAATAAAAATGCTCACCAAAATGCTTGCATATTGAATCCAAAAGCACATTAAAAGAATTATATGTTACGATCAAGAGGGTTTTATCCCAGGTATGCAAAGGTGGTTCAACATAAGAAAATCAGTTAATGTAATATAGAACATTAAAAAAATGAAAGGTGAAAAGTGCACAATCACCTCAATTGATGCAGAAAGGAATTGGATAAAATCCAGCATCCTTTCTTAACTAAAACACTTCAAAAAATGGGAATAGAAGAAAACTTCCTCAATATAAAAAAGGACGATATATGAAAAATGCACAGATAACACCATACTCAATGGTGAAAGAGTGAAAGCTTTCCCTCTAAGTTCAGAAACAAGACAAGGATGTCTGTTGTCACCATTGTTATTCAACATTGTGCTGAAAGTTCTAGTCACAGCCAATAGACGAGAAAAAGAAATAAAAGGCATCCAAATTTGAAAGGATGAATTAAAATTTGCACTATTTACAGTTGCCATGCTCCTGTATATAGAAAACCAAAACAACAACAACAACAACAAAGCTACTAGAGATGATAAATGAGTTCAGCAAAGTGGCAGGGCTCAAGGTCAACATGTAAAACATCAGTAGTGTTTCTACATGCTAGTAATACGTAGCATGAGGAGGAAATCAAGAAAAAATCCAATTACAATAGCAAGTAAAAGAATCAAATATCTAGGACTGAATTTAACCAGGAATTTAAAGGACTTGTACTGAAAAAACTACAAAACATTGCTAAAAGAAATGAAAGAAGACAGAAGTAAATGGAAGGACATTCTGTATTAATGGATTGGAAGACTAACTTTCATTAAAATGTCAATCCTGAAAAAAAAAAGGGATGTGTATGTAGATTTTGGTTTCAGAGAGAACATAGAGTTCTAATAATCTGTGGTCAGATTTTTAATAGAGATGAGTATGTCATTATTAATTGTGTTTTGGGTAGCCTTAAAACATATAGCTTTCAAATCTGGTGCATAGATCAAACTGGGTATTGTAAAAGTCTTTGCCTTTGTTAAATTCTGTCTATAGAGAAATAACTTATTTTAAAATGTGTGTGTGTGTGTGTCTGTAACTTCACGTCTTCAACAAAAATTTGTGAGAGCCTACAATGCATCAGCTATAGTTCTAGCTACTGAGGCTACAACAATCAACAGTATTCCAGACCTAGATTAGAAAAGGTGGATAAGTAATCAAGCAATTAAATACAATACCACATGATAAGTGCTAAGACAGAAAAAATACAGGAACATATATAAGAAGTACCTAACCCAGACTTGGGCAGAGGGGATCGGGAAAGTCTTCTTGGAGGGGGTGATATCTGTACTGAGATGTTAGCCACAAGGCAGGTTGGTGTGTAGAATGTTTCAGGCCTTAGAATAACATGCGAGGAAGTGCAGATGAGTTGCGCTTAGATGGCCACGTTTGGAGTATTGAAAAAAAGTTGAATTTCAGTAGTGAATAATACTAAAGGGAGAAGACTGCTATGTGCTAAAACTAGAGATAAACTGGCCAGATCATGCAAATTATATGTTATATTAAAGAGCTTGGTGTTAACTCTAAGAGTACTGGTAAGCAAATGAAGGGTTTTAAGAATGGAAGCAATGTGACCAGATTTGTTCTTCATATAAAAAAAAATTCTCTTCGGACTCATGTCAAAAAGAAAGGTGTGATCAAAAGAATACATGAGTATGAGTGCTGAATCATTTTATTGATATTTCTTTTAGTCTCCAGTGTCTTGGAACGACGAGAAGGAAAAATCTAAAATTGTCAAATTTTAACCGATACCAAACTCTGAGATCTGTCCTACAACTCATTGTTGTGATGTGCTTTGAAATCTATTGTTTTTTTGTATATATTCTTTTTCACAAAAAAGAAAAAAAAAGTAGATTGTGGTAATAAATGCACACCATATGACGATATTTTGAACTATTGGTTGTACGCTTTGGATGATTACATGGTATGTGAATATATAATATATATCAATAAAAAATAAATAGTAATAAAAAAGAAGAATACAGAAGCGTCCATTGGAGTTAGCAACAGGCCATTAGTGACCTAGATGAAAGCAGTTTCAGTAGAGTTGTGGGGAAGATATCAGATTGGGTTGGATTGAGGGTTGCGTGGGAAGGTGAGGAAGTGGCAATTGCTTGTGTGGATAACACTTTGAATACATTGGTTGGGAAAGGAATGGTAGAGATAGAGTGGTAGCAGGAGGGAAGTGAGAGAAGTGTTTTTTGTTTTGCTTTATTTTGTTGTTTTTTTTATTGCTTTTAGTTGAGGTTGTGGTTTTGAACAGAAATAGACTTGCATATGTTTAAATGCTGATAAAAAGAATGGCCAGGAGGGAAATGTTTCAAGAAAAAGAGAAGGGGAACGATCAATAGAGTGAGCTCTTTGGAAAACTAGGAAGGAAACGGATCCAGAGAATGAGCAGAGGGAATAGCCTGAGATGGGGGACCTGGCAAGGGGGCTACCTCTTCCTTTGGTAGAGGTAAAGAAGAAAGGATAAGTGTGAATTCAGTTATTTATGAATGTTTGAAGATGGGAGAGAGGAGTGTATTTTTTGGTGCTTTTATTGTCTTTCTGAAGCAGAAGATGGTTCATCTGCTGGTTGGAAGGGAGGTTCTGGAGTCAGTTTAGAAGAGAGGGAAGAAAGCTTTGAAATAGTTGCTATTTCACATTCTAGCGGGGATTTGGTACTTAATAGGTATTCAATAAATATTTATGGACTAAATAAATTGAATGCATGAATGGTTGAAGAATGTGAGCGCTATTTAGAGAAACATTTTGAGAGCATTTGATGGAGGGTCATGACCTTGAACTTTTAATTAAATAATTATGTATTATTTTTCATTATAGGGAATCGTATTTGGGGAAAAGATCTGAAAGGCATACAGCTATGCCATGTAGCGTGGTCTGCAGACAGTAAAATCTTACTTTTTGGAATGGCAAATGGAGAAATACACATTTATGATAATCAAGGGAATTTTATAGTAAGTAGATCTATATTTATATGTAAATCTTGTTTATATGATTTGATGTGATGATTTTCCACATCATTTATGTAACATGTACAGAATTATTTATTATAATGGTATGTGATTAAGACAGTCTTTAATTCAGGATTTTTCTTTGGATGGTCTACAAAATTTTTATTCCAAAATACTTGTTAGTTACTTCAAGGTAAACTAGTGCAATATGTTAGAGCACAGTGTTTAGCTCTGACTTTCTGGTATCTGGGCAGGATATGATACAGTGTATTGAAGCAGAGGGATAATGAGCAGGGTGACGCACAGCGTGGTTTTTGTAGTGTCTTCTGATACCTGAAGCTACAGCCTGCAGATAGCAAAGATGTTTTTACAGCAAGCTAATAAATGTTGCTTGTTAAAAGAATAGGAGACCTAAACAGTAAGGGAGAAAAATTAAGCCCTGTAAAGAAGGCAAAATGGAACAGGTTCGAGTAGCATGGATCACAAGAAAACTTTTGGCTTTACAAGATTTCACTATGATAGATTTCTGATCTTACTGATGTTTTTTTTTTAAATTTTTATTAATTAAAAAAAATTACAAGAAACACAAACATTCCCAACACATACACTCAGCATTTCGCAATATCATCACATAGTTGCATATTCATCATCATGATCATTTCCCAGAACATTACCATCAATTCAGAAAAAGAAATAAAAAGACCACAGAAAAATAGAACAAACAGAAAAAAAAATTTACATGCCATGCCCCTTACTGATCCCTTTCATTGATCACTAGCATTTCAAACTAAATCTATTTTAACATTTGTTCCCCCTATTATTTATTTTTATTCCGTATGTTCCTCTCATCTGTTGACAAGGTAGATAAAAGGAGCATCAGACACAAGGTTTTCACAATCACACAGTCACATTGTGAAAGCTATATCATTATACAATCATCATTAAGAAACATGGCTACTGGAACACAACTCTACATTTTCAGGCAGTTCCCTCCAGCCTCTCCATTACATCTTGGATAACAAGGTGATATCTACTTAATGCATAAGAATAACCTCCAGGCTAACCTCTCGACTCTGTTTGGAATCTCTCAGCCATTGACACTTTGTCTCATTTCACTCTTCCCCCTTTTGGTCGAGAAGGTTTACTCAATCCCTTAATGCTGGGTCTCAGCTCACTCTAGAGTTTTTCTCAATCCCTTGATGCTGAATCTCAGCTCATTCTGGGATTTCTGTCCCACGCTGCCAGGAAGATCCACACCCCTGGGAGTCATGTCCCACGTAGACAGGGGGAGGGTGGTGAGTCTGCTTGCTGTGTTGGCTGGAGAGAGAGGCCACATCTGAGCAACAAAAGAGGTTCTCTTGGGGGTGACTCTTA
>PVIY010028790.1:0-32741 GCA_004026745.1 Myrmecophaga tridactyla | reverse complement strand
AATGTTATCTACTTTTAATTATACAATCCAGTGATGTTAATTGCATTCACAATGTTGTGCTACCATCACCACCATCCATTACCAAAACTTTTCAATCACCCCAAACAGAAATTCTGTACCAATGAATTAATTATTAGCCACCCCATTTCTAATCCCTGCCTACCCCTTTTAACCTGTATTCGAGTTTCTGACTTTGAATTCACATTTTCTAAATTATTTCATATAAGTGGAATTGTACAATATTTACCCTTTTGTGTCTGTGTGCACATATTTAATTGAAGCATTTGATTTTATTGACATAATTAATTTGAAATTATTTGCCCTCAAACCTTAAATTATTAGCAAAGTTATACCCAGTCTGTAACTTTATCCTCAATGTTTAAACTCTTTTCAAATTTATTATTATTTTTTTCTTACTAAGTATACAAAGTGTGCAATCATTTAACTTTATCCCTTTTTTAACAAATTCATTGGGAGAATGTTCCATTATCTGCGAAATATGAATGAAAGGAGGGCAAGATGTGTAGCCTCAGGTCTTTATGCCCACAGACTAGACGGCAGGTCTCTGGCATGACCTGTTTAATCAGTAAAGGAAGATGCCAGATGTTTCATTATTCTAGCAGGAGTGGCTAATGACCTAGGAAGGTGTTGATACTTATCAGCTGTGGCTTCCTAACTAGTGGTCTGATTAGTTAAAGCAAACCAGCACCTGTTAAGGAAATGTGCAGCGAGCCATAGAACTAGGGAATATGTTCAAGATCTCAAGTGATAGCGCGATAAATTCACTTTTTAATTCTAGCAGCATGCATTTCATAGGGAGATATTGCTTGGAAGGGAGATAAAATTTCAGAGAAGATTTGTGAAAACCAATTAAGGGAGCCAGGAAGGCTTTGCAAATGCTTCTGCAAATTGTTTCTTTCACAATACATCTATGCACTCAGAATGATCTCAGTGGGAGCACATTGCTGTTTACCTCCTAAATATATAATTGGTGGATTTGAAAAGAGACGCATTTATTTACCTTTTTCTTTTACTGAAAAAGACTTTTTTTTGGCAAATATTAAGATTTAGAAGCTACATCAGAGTAAAATAATGACTAAAATCTGTTCAATTTTTCAGGACTATATTATCCAATTCAATAAAAGAAGTAAGAGTGGTTTCACTACTTTAAGGAAGTATTTCGGGTAGCAAATAAAATATTTCAGTGGTCTGTCTCAGGCCCCAGATATCCAGGACCAGGCAGAAGCCACAGAAAGCCATGCATGGAAGATGTGCAATGGAAACATTAGCAAGATTGGAAACATAACAAAAATAAATAAAGCATTAGCTAGATTACCCGAACAACTTCAAAACAGAAAACTCTTAACAGAGAAAGTTTAAAGCACTCTAAGGTGGGTTCTTTAGTTAAGGCTGTTGCTTCTCACGTTGTAGAAGGAACACATACATCAGGAATTCTTGAAGCACTTGGTAAAAACGCAGATTTCTGAGCTTTTAGGGTGACTTAATGAATCAGGATTTGACAGATGGAACAAAGGAATATGGGTTTTAAGAAGCATCTTGGTGGCTAGTATGCATAACTGAGGTTATGAAACACTGCTATTTGGGTAATGAGAAGGGATATTTTGAGAGGACATAATAAAAATATTTTTTTCAGAAATTATAGTCATAGTCTGTATGATCTTTCCCTGATCTCTCAGCAATGTGAAAACTTAAAAATTAAGAAAGGATGTTTAATTTTGGTTCCCATGAAATAAATACTAGGTGCATTTAACGTATCGAACAATGTGTGGTGGTAGGCGGGCAATGACTGATTCATATGGGAATCAATGAGACTAAAACAGTAGACTTTATTCTGCACTATAAAGTATAACATTTAAGAATATCTGCTCATGAAAAATCATCAAAACATCTTCAACAAAGTGGACAGAGGTTCTGCCACTTCTTTATTTTATCCACCTGTTTATTCACATTATCAATAGATGCAAATCGTGTCAACAATTCCTGTTGTACATAATGGAAAAGTTCCATGATTCTTAAGTAGATCTTTCCCACATATTTTACAAAGTGGAAAGGGAAAATAGCACTTTATATTTTAAATACATTCCAAGACTTTAGATATAAAATGTTTTACCTTCAAACCTGTAATTCCTATATTATTGGTATTAGTTGTTTTTTTTTAAATTAATATTAGTTAATGGTATCATTGGTCATTCAGCGACCCCTATTAGAAAAGTTAGTGTTGTCATTGATTTTATTTCCTTTCTCATTATTCTTTCACAGTTAACCAGTTGCCCAAACTAGCAAATTCCACATATTTCATATGTCTTTGATCTGTCTCTTCTAAACTCTGCTCCTACTGTCTGGGTAGCTGAAATCACCAATCCCTTTGGTTAGATTATTGGAGTAGTCTTTCAACTGACTTCTCAGACTCCATTCTCGAAATCCTCTAGCATCCTTTTAAAGAAGAACTGAATACTTTGCTTGCCTGCTGAAGACCATTGTTGGTTATTATTTTCACTTAAGATAATATCCAGATTACTTAGTATAGCATAAGTCTTTTCAGAACTTGCCTTAGCATATATTTCCAATACCCTATCACTCTATCTCATAAAAGTTCAACATAACCCAATTGGATTTTTAATGTATCAAAGTATTTCTCTATCCAGAGACCTTCTTAATTCCATAGTCTTTATTTATACCTTCCTATTATTCTTTCTCATAGAACCTGCTCCTTCTATTTTATAGTCTTTATCAGTATGTTTGTCAACTTCACCAAATGGGCTCTAACTTCTATAAAAATATTGTCTGACAAAATGGTCTGCTATTTTCTTGACCACCTTATATCCAATACTTGAGTCTTCTGAATATAACAAAACATGGAAATCTGCTTGTTATTTCTAAAATAAGATTTTCCTAAGTGTGTTCTGTGATATAATTATCCCAGAAAAAGCTCATATAAAAAGGTTTTCATATGCAAATATACTTGGAAAACCTACTTACTCCATCCACCTTCTGGAGATGCATATCATACATAAGCACATTGGTAGTTCTGATAAATCCTTCCTTAAAAATATATTTCTGTGTTTAACTCAGAGTTTCCAAAATTAGATGACCTATATACTATTTAAAAAATAAGACAGTATTGGAACTGAAAATGATAATCTAAAGGAAATGGCAGCAAGCTATGGCATGTGGCCTCCTTCCCGATTTTATAATTAAAGTTTCACTGGAACACAGCCATGCCCATTTTTCAATACTATCTATGGCTGCTTCCCACTGGAAAGCACAATTGAGTAAATACAAAGGAGACTATATGTCCTGCAAAGCCTAAAATATTTATTTTCTCGCACTTTACAGAAAAAAAAAAGCTGACTTTTGATGAAAATGGAATGGAAAGCAAACTTCCAATGAAGCAGCATGGGGCGGGGGGAAGAATTGTAGCAGAAATAAAAGTAAATGAAAGAGTTAAAAATCTTTCATTTTAACAAATGTGACCACCAAGATTTTCTGGTGGTCAAATAGATGTTTAGCAAACTGCAGTATTTGCCTGCTGACCTCTTTTTTGGGCCATGTCTAATGTTCAAATTCAAATCTGCCTTTAGACAAATTGGGTATAACCAAATCTAAAAAACATCTCTAAAGTAGTTTACTGTTTCCATCTCACAAATGAGGAGATTACTTTTATCACTCTGTTTTCATATTCATTTTCATAACATTTCTATATAGTGTACTTGGAACAGGAATCTTTTGCTGAGATGGGTTAATATATTCTACAATATATGAGAAAAAGTAAGTTTTTTAAACTAGCCTTGCCAAGTAAAATTAGCACTTTCACTCCATTTTAATTCTTTCTTGTCAAACTAATCTTTTACATGACTTCTTTGACAAGCAAATTTCAGTTCATTTTAATTAAAATATTCTTTTATGGAGAAAACTGTGATTAGTTTATTATCTTGAATCCTATCATGATGAAAAGTTATAAATTTATAACACTAATGATATAAATTAAAATAATTCCTTTATTTTCTGGAATTCCTTCATAGCACCTGAGGTGAGAAGCAGGGTAAAACAAACAAACAAACAAATAAAAAACCAGGAAACTTATCTTAGGGAAAGAATCAAGAGGTAGTTGTTCCTCTCTTTTTTCCAATCATCTTTTCACCATCATCATCATGATCACCATTATGATGAAGCTCTTTATAAACAGTAAATTAAATACATATGTGTGTGTATGGTTGGATCTACCATTTATTCAATTCAAACCATGTGTAGGCATTATTTTAGAACCTTTCTATATATTAGCTCATCATCTCATCATTCTCTTATGTGGAAAGCAGAATAATGACCTCTCAGGATGTCTACATCCTAGCCCCAGTACTTGTGACTATGTTACCTTACACGGCAAAGGGGGCTTCACTGATGTGATTAGGTTAAGGATCTTGAGACAGGAATATTATTCTGAATTACTGGGGTGAGTCCAATGTAATCAGAAAGGTTCTTAGAAGATACAGGTAGGAGAGACAGAGACAGAGAAGCAGATGTGACAACTGAAGGAGTGAGGTCAGAATTAGGCAGCCACAAGCCAAGGAATGCAGGTGGAAGAGGCATGGAAATGGATTTCCCCTACAGTCTTCAGAAGGAAGTCAGCCTGCTAATACCTTGATTTTAATTCCATAAGACCCTTTTTCAAACTTCTTTCAGTTCCAGAACTGTAAGATAATAAATTTGAGTTGTTTTAAGACTTAGTTTATGATAATTTGTTATAGTACCAATAGGAAACTAAAATACCTTATCCTTTCTTCAGTGTCCTACATAAGTTGGTTTCTACCTCTGTCACCTCATCCTAGTCCTGCCTTCCCCTCATTCACATACTCCAGCTACCCCTGACTTCATTCTATTCTTTGAGTACCTCAAACTTGCTCCTAGTTTAGGCCTTTGAACTAACTCTTCTTTCTAACAAAATGTTTTCCCCAAGGGGAGTTGCATAGTGTTTTTTTTTGTTAAATCTCCAGAATGCATTATACCAGAAAAGGCTTGGCTTTTTCAAAGGGTATTTATTAAGTTACAAATTTACAATCCTGAGCCAATAAAAATGTCCACATTAAGGCATCCAGAGAAAGATACCTTGACTCTGAAGAAAGGCCTTCTCTCCCAGCTTCTGGTTTAAATGCTCTCTCAGCTCCTGTTTCCAGTGGCTTTCATTCTGCATATCTGTGGTTCCTCACTTAGCTTCTCTGGGGCAAACTCTGGATTTCATCTCTTAGCTTAGCATTTCCAAAGGTCTGTGTCCTGGTTTCATCTTTCTGCCCTCTGTGTTGGCTCTGAACACACTCTCTCTCTCTCTCTGCTTTTTAAAGGACTCCAGTAAATTAAGACCCACCTTGAATGAATGGGGTGACATCTCCATGGAAACAACCTAAAAAACAAAATCTCGCCCAAGAATAGATCTGCTCTCACAAGATTGGATTAGAAGACCATGATTTTTCTGGGGTATATAACAGTTTCAAACCAGCATACATAGCAATCTCCTTCATAGAATATAGGTTCAGTTTAAATGTCAGATCTCCTAAAGACAGCCCCAAACCACCTAATGTAAAAGAGCTTCTTTCCCTTCATCCTATCATAGCCCTTCACTCTCTATTACGTCATCAAAACACATTTTCTAGACCTTGTATCATCATTTTTGTTGTTGTGGTTTGTTTTTTACCTTATTAAATGTAAGATCTTTGAGAGTAAGGACTTTGTGTATCTTTACTCTCTCAGGCCTAAATCAGTATATCTGTTGCATTGAATAAATGCTATGAGTATTAGCTCTCTTTTTCAGCAGAAAAAACTAAACCATGCAACTATTTTATTTTTTTTAACATATTTTCCAGCATCCCAAAGCTGATAAATGGCAGAGTTGATACTTGAAGCCAAGCCTATTCTTATTTTTTAAATAGAAATGAAAAATCATAGGAGTGTCCCAGGTTGGTTGATTCCTTGGTCCCTGTTTTTCCCTTTTTAATGTACACTCCCTTGGGGATCTCTTCCAATCTCAGCCTTTAACTACTACATATCTTCTCCATATTTACAACTTCTGCCAAGACTTTCTTCAAAAATTGCAAATATATATCCAATTTGATGTATAATAAGCACTTGAAATAAATCTGCCCAGAAATGAACTCTAAATTCTGCCTGAAAACTGTCTTTCCTCTGTTCTTACTCATCTAAGCTTATGGCACCTCTGTCCCTCCAATGGGCCACACCAAAGTTAATGGAATAATCCTTGGTTATGCTTTTCCTCTCAATGCCACATCCAATCTGTCTGTAAATTCTGTTTGACCATTAAAGTGTACCATTTAGACTCTAAATGCGTATCACCCCAATTCTTATACCCTTGGTACAAGCTCTAACATCTTTCACCTGGATCCTGCCATAGCTCATTATCTGTCCCTCCCATTTTTATCATTTCCCAGTTTCCATGAATTCTGAACATAGTAGCCAGAGAGAGATTCTGTTAAAATATGTCAGATTTTGTTGCTCTGTTCAAAACCCTCCAGATGGCTTCCCGTAGCACTGTGATAAAATACCAGTGTCTTCACAATTATTTGTAAGAACTTGTATTGTCTGGTCCCCCTCACCTATTAGACTGAATATCTTATTGTTCTTACTTTTTCTGCTTTAGCTGCCTTGCCTGCCCTGTCATTCCTGAACATACCAGGCTACTCCTCACTCTGGCTTAGGCTATTGTGGTTGCTAGTTCCTGGGATGCTTTCTTTCTACATATGGTTCACAACAAACCAGTTCTTTATTCAAATGTTCCCTTATCTGAGGAATTCCTTAACCAACCTATTTAAAATTGCATATATTCTCCCTCCACTGGTAATCATACTTCTTATCCTGCTTACCATGCCTTTATTTCCACTATAGTACTTATCCCCACATAACATATTACATTTTTTTTACATGTTTATTTTATTTATATTAGTTGAAAGTCAAAGAAAGGGATTTATTTTTTCGGTTTTGTTTACTGTCAGATTATTACCTCCTTGAACAGTGCCTGGCATATATTGTTTGCTTTATAAAAGTGTTAAATGATTAAAAAAAAAAAAAGCGTTTGTGCTATGAGCCTCAGGAAAAAAAATTGTGGAAGTTAAAAAAAATGTTGTGTCACAATATATAGAAAGACTATTAAATAATTGGATCTATTCAAACTTGCAAATGACTATACCATAGCACTGGGAAATCTATCATAGCAATATTTCAAGCACAGATGGGATATCGGACATTTTGCCAAAAGGGTTACAGCAGTACTAGGGAGAAAGTGAATTCCTTGGTCTGCTCTCAAATGAAGGCACTGCAATTTTCTCCAACAGAAAAGAATTTGATTTTTTGATGATTTTCTATTCAAGGCCATATATAATAGGTATACTCAGAAATAAACTGAGGTCATTATAATCTACAAGATAAGCATTTAGATGACAAAACATTGATTTTTTTCTAAGGTAAAAATGTTTCATAAAAGAGTAAATAAAATCTATTAAGAACAATTTACAAATGAAATATGTGAAACTACCTTTTTCTAAAACATGTATTGATTTGGTGTTCATAAACACTTCTGCTTGTCATTATAGTGTGGCCACTGCTCAATCTTTATGAAACTACAAAAGTAAGTGATGTACTATTTATTTTAGATTAGCATTTTGGAATGTGCTTCTTTGTAAAGTCTGAACACAAAATGTCATGTCTAGACATTTTTCTATTGCTCTTTGAGAATAATCTCATCAAAGTGGAATTACTTTATGTTACATGATTTAACCAGTTTTATTATTTTTATCAAGTCTGGTGATAATTATATTATAAGAAAAGATTTCCTTGTATGAAGACACAATTTAAACATGGCAAGAGTTAAATGGAAACAATGTAAACAATAGCTGACATTTGTGTAATAATTTTTATATGCCAGACATTATTCTGTGTGTTTTGATCATTAACTCATTTAATCAGATAAACTCAATGTGTCATTATATTTAATTTTGCAAACTCATTAATTTATGATTCTGATAAATATTTATTTCACATTTGTCTGGAAATGAAACTTTATAAACGATACAAAAAGTAATCTCCAGGTTTGTCAAAATAGAAAGTTAATACTGCAACACTTTAATACACAATGTTTTTCTTCTCCATCTTAGTTAATTAGATGAATTGAGTAGGAGGTTTCTTTTAAGGTGCATGAACCTGTTTCATTGTTGCTCACTACCAGTTCTACTGTTTGAGAGAAATCTGTTGATATACCCTTCCAACTTTTTGGAAAATCCTGTGCTTGCTCTAAATAGGTGCTCTAGAAGCCAACATGACAGGAGAGTGGCAAATAGCAAAGCACCAGAACATTGTAGCTCTCAAAACTCACTTCAAAGATACAAATTAAATATTCATTTGAGATCCCTTGGCTGGAAGGTTCTTTGGTGCTAATTCCAAGAACAGTCCCTTCAAAGAGTAACAAGCCTCCGTTAGGAAAGGTTCTGATTAAGACCGTCACAATAGTCTCCTGTTTTGATGGGTTGTAGAAAGAGGCTCATGGATATGTGGACATTTGATATTTGCTCTTTAGACAGGTACTCAGAGGTAGATGGTAACTCTCACACCCTCTGACAAATGCAGCAGAATGATTGATGTTAGCAGACATAAGCTATGAAAATGAAGAGGGTTTGTGAAAAAATATGTTTAAAAAAAGTCAAGAACAGGACAATTTCTAGGGTATTTGATTCTGAACACAACATTTTTGAGATTCGTGATAAAATTCCTAGAGAAAACTGCAACCAATGTACATGTTTAAGAAATTACTAGATCAGAATTATTGTAAAAATTAATTAGTGATAAAATTCACAAATTTTTACTTTTTACTTGAACATGTGGTTCAAAGTACACATTAAAGCATTAGATTGAGGTTTTACAATTTAATCATATACTAATTTCTTCCTCAGGTTACAGACGGATTTAACTAGAAAGTACTACTTAGGTTATGATGCACACTTAAATTTCAAACTGAACTTTATGTGTGGGAAGCAGATCTCAGATAAGGTATAGTGGCAATAAATATTCTATAAGACTAATTCTGAGCAAATGATTGAAATTTTCAAACTATTGTCAAGGATAGATTTTTAATACCAAGCTTTGAAATTATAACAATACAACATTGTGTATCTATTTCCTAATATTTCTATTGTCTTATAAGCATTTTATGATACAAAAACCACATATTAGCTGATCTAAGAGTGTTTTTCTTTTCCTAACATACTTAAAAGCTGGCCATCCACTGTTCCAGACATATACACTGGAAAAATGAAACAGAACAATGAAAACCAAGGTGTAAGAAAATGGCTTTTATATGTGTATTGAAGTGAAAAACTACTTTCTATAATAAACAAACAGCAAAACTAAAAATCTCTGTGGCTTAACACACAAAAGACAATTCTTATTCAAGTCAAAAGTGCAATGCAGGTTGGTGGGCCATGGGGCTGTGTCCACTCATTCATTAAAAAGTGCAAAGGCCCTTCTACCATAGGGACTTTCAATATTCCACTGTATCCTCTTCATCTGAATAACACTCAAGAGAAAAGAGAGAGCAAGCAAGAAAATTCCACAAGAGGTGTGTTCGGGTTTGTCCAAGCCGTGAGGAAGCTGAGAAATGCAGTCTAACTGTGGACCAAGGGATTTGGTAAACGCATAGCACTGTCTTTGCCATGATTTGGCAGTAAAATGATTCTTTCTTTTACATGACTCTAGTTAAACTAGAGTTCTCAAGCACATGCATTGTAGAAAGGTCCGGAGGTATTTGCTTTTAGCTGTAAATTAGATTTCACTTCACCTCAATTGAATTCTCTTCAAGCCAATTCAATTAAAATTGTATTAAGCACTTAACAAAGTTCCAAAAATGTTACCAGGCACTGGAAATACCTGCCCTCAAGAAACTCAGTCTATTAAAAGAGATTACATTATGAAGGTGGTGAGGATTGTAATTAAAATATGGACTAAGGGTTTAAGAGACACAGAGGGATGCATAACTAAATCTTCCTGGGGAGTTGGAGGTGCCTTCAAAGAAGAGAACACTTGGACTGATTTGGAACAAGAGCAAGGGAGTATCCAGTGAAGAGAAGAGGAGAATGTTTCAATTAGAGGAAGGTAGTAGTAATGCGAATGCATGAAAAACTTGTGGATATGGAAAAACTGGGGAGGAGCAAAAAGTCGATGATGAGAATATATGAGGAACATAAGGCTTATGAGGCCGGCCAGGGGACTCACCTAAATTGTCCGCTAAGAATAAAATATTTAATTGAACACATACTTAAAACAAGAATTCTGCTAAATACTCTGAGAACTGTCAAACAGAGGTTATCATGGCTGTCATAGTCCCTATTTATGGAAATTTGTGATCACTGGTAGAGGGGAAAAGGTGCCAAAATGATTCCTTTATTTTCTTCACTCAATTGACAACCTCTTTTAGAAATGTATAAATTTATAAGCTTAAATATCTAAAAGATCATCAACAATTTTATCCTCCCTTAACTTTTTTTTTCTTAGTGCTCTTTGCAAATATTCCTACAAGTTTCTGGAGTATAAGAGAATAAAATCATATGCTTCTCTTCATTAGGAAACTTGTGACAGCTAAATGTATGTGATAATATTTTATCAGCAGTTTTTCTTCACTACTGAATATTTACCTTGAAAACTCTAGACAAATCTCAAAAGGGAATATCTTCTTTAATAATTTTCACCTTAGAAATCCATACAATACAATGTCTTAGAAATTAATAATAAGGAGCATGGATACTTGTTCTTATTTCATCTGGGTCAAATCTAGTGATTTTTAAACATTGTGTCATTTTTATTATGTAATTTTTTAATTTCTTCTTTTTTCCCATTTTTTTCTGTAATTTCCTTTTCCTTCAAGCACTCTAACTTTCTCATATTTTCTTCCTAGGATAATAGTTTCTATCTGCCATCTTAACATATAAATAAAATTTTAATTAATAGTACATTTCAAACAGGATCCACAATTTTGGGAAAAAGTAGGTCTAGGGGTCACTTTTTATTTTCTTCTTATAAGTGGCAAAACTTGCCACAGAACTCCAAAACAACTATCTAGCAAAAACCCAGGAAAAGCTGAAGACCCAGAAAACTAGAAAAAACCTGCACACTACATTTGTATTGGTCAGACCATCCTGATAGGAGCACTGAAACTCAAGGAAATTCCTGTCTTATCAACAGTTTGTTGCAAACAACAACAAAAAAAACACAGCTAAGGGACTAAATCCCAGAATTAACATTTTAGAGTATTAAAATACACAGTGTGTTACAAAAGAGTACAAGACAAAGAAACAAGAAATGATGGCCCATTCAAAGGAAGAGTATAAAAATACAATAAACACCATGAAGAGGATGAGAATGTAGACATATCAAGCAAAGCCTTTCAAGGAATAATCCTAAAAATATTCAAGAAGATGAAGGACAGTACAGAGAAAGAACTAAAGGAATTCAGAAAAAACAGAAATAAGCCATATGAGATTCTAAATAAAGAGATATAAATGTTAAAAAGGAACCAAAGAGAACTATAAAAGTTGACGATAACAGTAACTGAAATAAAAAATGCTCAGAAGGGTTTCAGGAACAGATTAGAGCTGGCAAGAAGAAAACATACATGCCCTTGAAGACAAGACACTTGAAATGAGTCAGGCTGAGGAACAGAAAGAATAAAGAAATATTGAAACAGAAAATAACTTAAGACAGCTATAAGACATCATCAAGTGAACCAATATACACATTATGGGAGTCTTAGAAGGAAAAGAGAGAGAGAAAGGGATGAAAGGAATAGTCAAATAAATTATGACAGAGGACTATCCAAACTTAGCACAAGACACGAATATGCATATCCAAAAAACTCAGAGAACACCAGAAAGGATAAGCATAAAGAAAAATACACCCTATCATATATTGATTATACTATCAAATATTAAAGACAAGGAGAGGGTATGATAGCTGCAAGAGGAAAGCAACATATTAGTTATAAGGGAATTCCAAAAAGACTGAGTGTCAATTTCTCATCAGAAACCATTGAGGCAAGAGTCAGTAGGTTGAAATACTTAAGGTGCTGAAGGAAAAAAGCTGCCAGCCAAGAGTTTTATATACAAGGAGACTCTCATCAAAACTGAGGGGGATACTAGGACATTCTCAGATAAACATAAGCTAGGGGAGTTCATCACCACTAGAACTGCCCTACAAGCAATGCTAAAGGGATTTTTCAGACTGAAGTGAAAAGACACTGGATGTTGGCTGAAAGCAGCATACAGAAATAAAGACTTGCAGTAAAGGTAATCATCTGTGTAATTTTAAATGCCAGTATTATTTTATTGTACTGTTTTGTATGGAACTTCACTTCTTACTTCCTACCAGTGCTAAAATGCAAATGTATAAACAGTAATGATCTAGGTTTTTGGACACACAATGTACAAAGATATAAGTGGTAACATACAAAAAGATGGCTAAGGGGGACAGAGGTATGTACAAAATGTATTTATGTGAATGTCATTGAAGTTAAGTTGGTCATAAAATCAAATATAATTTTTACATATTTAAGAGGTTAAATTATAGCCCTATGGTATCAACAAGGGAAAATAAATTCAGATGGAAATAAAAAGGCACTCAATATGGAACAATACAAGAAAACAAATAAGTATGAAAGTAGGTTTTAACAGAAGTAGTGGATAAAAATTGGTATAAAACTTATAAGGCTAAATAGCAAAGTGGCAGAAAAAGACCTGCATTATCAGTAAGTGGATTTAACGCTTCAATCAAAAGGCAGAGATTGGTAGAATGAATAAAAGAGTATGGCTCAACTATATGCTGACAGCAAGAGACCCACCTTTAAGTCAAAGATACAAATAGGTTGGCAGTGAAGAATGGAAAAAATTTACCGTGAGAGGAGTAACCTAAATAGAGCTAGGATACTGTTCTGGTTTGCTAATGCTGCTGGCATGCAATGTAACAGAAATGGATTGGCTTTTATAAAGGAGATATGTTAAGTTACAAGTTACAGTTCTAAGGTCAGGAAAATGTCCAAATTAGGGGAGCAAAAGAAGGACCTTTACTCAAGAAAGGTGGATCATGTCCAGGGTTTCTCTGTCACACAGGAAAGCACATGGCAACATATACTGTCCTTCTCTCCCAGCTTCTGACATCTCCCAGCGTCCTTCTGCATCTCCAGACATCTGTGTCTTAGTTTCATTTCTCTGCTCTCCATGTCAGTTTTGAGCTATCTCTTTCTCTCTCTATATATATGAGCTCTTTGAAAGACCTTAGTAAACTAATTAAGACTCATCTTGAAAGGGCGAGATCATATCTCCATGGAAACAATCTAATCAAAAGGTCCCACAATGTCTGCACCTACAAGCTTGGATTTAAAAAGCATGGCTTTTTGGGATACAAAACAATTTCAAACCAGCACATTCCACACTTTGGACCCCCAAAAGAAATGCAAAATGCAAAATACATTCATTCCACCACTATATTACAAAAGTCTTAAACCATTTCTGTAGCAATACAAATGCAATACGAAAGCAAAAAATAGTACAAAACCTCATCAAAGTCAGTTATAGGTGTGGCCAATCTTAAGGCAAAACTCTCCTCTAGTTTTGGACCTGTGAAATTCATAAAAAGTTATCTGCTGCCAATATATAAAGGAAGTCAGTCCTAGGAGAAAAGTCCATTTCCACAAGGAAAAAATTGAAAAGAAAACAGGGGTCACTGGGTCCAAACAATTAAAAAACCTGCAGGGCATACTCTTATCAGATTTTAAGTCTGAGAATCATTTATAGAAAGATGGCTCTGCCTTGATGCTTGAGAAAATGGCAGTTCCACCCTTTCAAAGGGTTTACATAGTAGTCCTTTTCTCTCCAAACACTTGGGTGAGGTTTTTTTTTTTTTTTTTTTTAACATAGCCAAGCTTTAGGGAGACCACATTGCTATTGGCCCCACCATCCTCGAGCATCCATATGGCACATGGAATCTCTGCCATCTCAGGGGCACACACTCAACCACTTCAGAACAGTGGGGTGACAGCCAGAATCTCTCCAATCTCCAGGGAATGAGCTCCACCCTCTCTGAGGCCTGAGGGAGAAACATTCTTCCAGAGCTGAGAAAAGAAGGCTTGGCCTCTGCTTCTGGGGCAAACTCACCCTCTCCACTTGTACAGTGTATGCACTCTCATGGCCTGCGATTTCCTGGCTCCAGACCTTAGCTTCCATGGTTCTGCCTTTCAAGTAATTTTTCCTTCTGTCTGTCCCTTTTCTGTCCTTTTTAGTTCAGGCTGGCAGTGGTTCCATTCATACAGATTCCATAAAAAATTTTGTTGACTTGGCATGCAGCATACAGGGTTCAAAACCATCAGACAACAGGACTTTCCACGAATCTTGTTTGGATAACTCCATCTCTCATCCTGATTTGTGCTGAAATGGCTGCCTAGTTCCATTAAAAAAGAAGAAAGACTTCAAATTGGAGACCTAACCTCAGCACTGGAAGAATTAGAAAAAGAATAGTAAACTAAAACCAAAGCAAGTAGAAGGATATAAATATCAATATTAGAGAGGAGATAAATGAAATAGAAAACCAAAACAGTAGAAAGAATCAACAAAACCAAATGAAAAGATCAAGAAAATTGACAAAGACTTAACTAGACTAACAAATAAAAAAATAAGGGGGACACAAATAACGAAAATCAGAAAGGAAAAGGGGCCCATTACTATCAACCCTGTTGAAATAAAAATAAAAATAAGTGGACACTATGAAAAACTGACTGCCAGTAAATAATATAAACTAGATGAAGTGTACAAAATCTTAGAAACACACAAACTACCTACATTGACTCAAGAAGAAATAGAAGATCTCAATAAACCAATTGCTATTAAATAGATCGAATTGCTAATCAGAAACCTCCCATCAAAGAAAAGCCCAGGATCAAATAGTTTCACAGAAGAATTCTACCAAATATTCCAAGAAGACTTAATTCCAATTCCATTCAAACTTTAAAGAAAACTGAAGAGGAAGGAGCACTGACTAACTCATTCTACAAGGCCAGCATCATCCTTATACTAAAGCTCAATAAAGATGCCACACACACACAAAAAAAACTACAGACAAATATATTTTATGAATATAGATGCAAAAACTCCCAACAAAATAGCAACAAACCAAATGCAACAGCATGTGAAAAGACTTATCCTCCATGATCAAGTGGGATTTATCCCTGGTATGCAAGGTGGTTCAAGATAAGAAAATCAATTAATGTAATATACCACATTAACAGAATAAAGGAAAAAAAAAACACGGTCATCTCAATTGATGCAGAAAAGGCATTTGAGAAAATATATCACCGTTTACTGATAAAAACCCTAGAACTAAGGAGTAGAAGGAAACAACACAATAAAAGGCATATATGAAAAATCTACAGCTAAAATCGTACTCAATAGTGAGAAACTGAAAGCTTTCCATCTAGGATCAGGAAAAAGAAAAGGATGCCAACTGTCATCACTGTTTTTCAACATTGTACTGGCAGCTCTTGACAGGGCAATTAGGCAAGAAAAAGAAATAAAAGGTATCTATATTAGAATGGAATAGAGTAAAACTTTTCCTAATTGCATGTGATATACTCCTGCATACAGAAATCCTGAAAAATCCACAGCAAAGTTTCTAGACCTAATAAGTAAATCCCACAAGACTGTGGGGTTCAAGATCAACACCCTAAAATCACTAGTGTTTCTATATAAAATAGTGAACAATCAGAACAAGAAATCAAGAAAAAAAATTCCATTCACAGTAGCAACTCAAAGAATCAAATATTACGTAATAAATCTATTCAAGTTTGTAAAGGGCTTGTACACAAAAAAGTATAGAACATTGTTAGAAGAAATTAAAGAAGATCTAAATAATGGAAAGGACATTTCATGTTCATGGATTTGAATAGTAAATATCATTAAGATGTCAAAAATACAGAAAGCAATGTATAAATTAATACAATCCTAATCAAAATTCAAACAACCTTCTCTGCAAATATGAATAAGCCCATCATCAAATTTGTATGGAAGGGCAAGGGGCCCTGAACAGCCAAACCCATTTTGAAAAAGAAGAATGAAGTTGGATAATTCATACTTTCTGAACTTAAAATTTATTACAAAGCGATACTAATAAAAGCAGCATTGTATTGGAGCAAGGAAAGATGTATGGACCAATGGAATAGAATCAAGAACTCAGAAATCAACTCCACATTTATGGCCAGTGGATTTTAGACAATGTGGCAAAAACCACTCAATTGATAATGAATAGTTTCTTCAACACATGGTGCTGGGAAAACTGGATCTCTATTTGCAAACAATATAATAATAATAATAATAATAATAATAGTAATAATAATGTGGATCCCTTCCTCATGCCATATTCAAAAATCAACTCAAAGTGGATCAAAGGCCTTCATGCAACAGATGCAATTATCAACCCCCTAGAAGAAAACATAGGGAGGCATCTTCAGGACCTTGTGTTAGGCAATGGTTTCTTAGACTTTACACCCAAAGCACAAGCAACAAAAGAAAAAATAGATAAATAGGATCATATTAAAATAAAAACCTGTTGTTCCTCAAATGACTTTATTATGAAATTAAAAAAGCAATCTACAGAATGGGAGAAAATACTTTGAAATCACACATCTGACAAAGGAGAGATATCCAGTATATATAAAGAAATCCTTCAACTTAAATAAAAAAAGACAAACAACCTGATTTAAAAATGGGCAAAAGACTTGACCACACATTTCCCCAAAGAAGGTAGAATGGCCAGAAAGCACATGAAAGTTGCTTAACATCACTACCCATTAGAGAAATGCAAATCAAAACCACAATGAGGCATCCTTTCACACACATTAGAATGGTTGCTAATAAAAAAAAAAAAAGGAAAATGACAAGTGTCGGAGAGATTGCAGAGAAATAGTACACTCATTCCTTGCTGGTAGCAATGAATACTGATGCAGGTGCCGTGGAAGACAGTTTGGTGGTTCCCAAGAAAGCTAAGTATAGAACTACCAAGTGAGCCTGCCATTCCACTATTGGTTATGTACCCAAAAGAATTGAAAGCAGGGACTCAAATATGTATTTGCACACTGATATTCATAACAGCATTATTCACGTTTGCCAAAAGATGGAAGCAAACCAAGGGTCCATCAACCAATGAATGGATAAATGAAATGTGGTATATTCATACAATGGAATCTTATTTAACCATAAAAAGAAATGAAGTGACAACATGGGTGAGACTTGAAGACATCATGTTGAGTGAAATAAGCCAGAGAGAGTAGGACAAATATTGTATGATCTCATTGATATGAAACAACTGTAACGAGAAAACTCATAGCACCAGAATCTAAAATATAGGTTAGCTGGGGATGGGGTCGGATAGGGAATAGGATGTTATGGCTTAAAATGTGCAAGGTTCCTATTTGGAATTATGGAAATATTTTGATAATGGATGATGATGATGGTAGCTCAACATTATGAATGCAATTAGAAGCCCTGAAATATATATCTGAACATAGTGAAAAAGGGAAATTTTATTTTTTATTTATGGTAACTGAATAAATTAAGAAAAAATTCATGAAACTACACCACACAACTAGTGAGCCCTAATTTAATCCATGGACTTTAACAGTAAAATTATAAAAAGTGCTATCATCAATTGTAATAAATATTTGACTCCATTACAAGGTGTTGGTGGTGGGTTGGTATATGAGACTCTTATATTTTGTACATGATTTTTCTGTAAACTTATGACTTCTCTAATAAAGAAAAGAAATGGTCAATGTTACTTTTGTGAGAAAGAACAATAATAAAATAATGTGAAACACTAAATGGTTACTTTTCTAACTACTTTGTGTCTATTAACTCATTCAAATTTTCTAGAGACAAAGAAAATGGCTGAAAAGGTGGATTGTGATAATGTAACTGTCTTAGTTGCCTTGAATTCATCCAATCACCAAAGGAGTTTCTGAAAAGTTTTGCATTGAGGTTTTAAGTTCCTATGGTGGCTAGACAAATGTTCTTATTTTCTCAGAATTCTCTGTGTGTTGTATGTGAGACTAAGGCTTGTGGTAGTAATAGTTTGCTGTGAAAGAAATTAACCTAAAATCTAGCAGGTTATAAAAACAAAAATAGCTAACCTCACAGTTTCTGAGCGTCAGGTAGTCGGATGCTCTGTGCTGTATTGTTCTGTCCCAGGCGTTCTCATGAACTATAATCAAGGTTTTGGCTGGGGCTGCAATTATCTGAAGGATTTACTGAGAAGAGGATCCATTTCCAAGATGGCTCACGCAAATGTTTTTTGACATGATTACTGGCTGCTTATCTTGTTAGCCTGTTTACTCATTAATAAGTAACATGACATTGCAAATGACTTCCCCAGAGCGAGTGACTGAGAGCAATGCAGAAGCCTCTGAAAGGGATATTGTCACTTATGACATACTGTATTTGTTATACAGACCGATACTGATAAAATGTGTGAGGGCACTAATAAGACTAAGAACTCTAAGAGGCAGGGATCATTGGGGGGCATTGTGGAGGCTGGTTACCACAGGACAAAATGGTTTTCGTTTGAAATAATTGATGCTCCAGTCTTTGGAAATAAGATCTAGTTAATCAAACAGTTACCAGTAATTAGCCAAAAAACAAAAACAAAAAACAAAACCATGGCACTCAGTGTACACAACTATTTTCTTGTTTACACTTTATCATAAAGCATTAAAACTAGAAAATGAAAAGTCAAACATAGTTTGTCATTTTAAAGTAATCTCCTTAGACTCTTACAGAGTAGCACAACGAAGGTGTTTTTTAAAAGAAGAAATTCGTTCATTAGGACCTTAGTTTAGAACATCAATTCCCTTAACATACCAAAGAGTTCTCAGATGAGAGTGCATTTAAATTATTGTTAATCTGCAGTGTGCAGAAGCTTAGAGGTGACAGGTTTCAATTAAAACCTTTTGATGATTCTTCCTTTTAGGATGTTAAGCTTTCTAATTTCACCTGGAAAATGCACTCAATCACAGAAAGAACAAAATAAAATTATAGACAGTTAGAGCTTCTGCTAGAACCATTCAGCAGAACCTTTTCATAATCAAGGTAAACTGACTTTGCCAAAAAGAGAGGAAATATTAATAATCATCACCTGGTAGAAAACAACACTTAAAGGGTCATGGCTGTAAGCACTGAGAGAGAAACACACATTTTATTGTTTGGGTTGTGATGTACTTCTGGTATTTTAGGGCCTAGCTACTCTCATTTACATTCTTCCTATAAGTTGGTCCTGAAATTTACTTTCAAAGTCTTACATAAAGTAAACTTGTGGCATTTCACACCTGCAATCTATTTCATATTTAGTAATTTCTGGTTCACATCACTGGTCCCACGACCACATTGCTTGACTGAACTCATCCTTGGCTCAACATCAAATTATGGTTGAAATAAGACCTTTGATGCATTTGAAAGCAGTTTGAAGGCTCCAGCTATTTTAATATTCTATTCCCTATCCTCACACTCCTAAGGTCTTGGTAAAACACACATCATGTGTACAATTTTAAAAAGGTGAGAATTGAGTATTTTGGTGAGCAATGGAAACTTAAAAATGCAGGCTAACTTGGTTTCTTTCCCAGTGAAGTCTTTGAAAAGAAATCCTACCTTTAAAATTGTATTAATCCTAAAAATAAGAGTTAGCAGTATCCAAAATCTAGTATATAAACTTCTTTACTCTGCCCTTTACAAGAGTGTAATCCCCTTAAACCATTAGCACCCACTATTACTTATCTCAACATAACTGAGAGTCATGGGCTCAAAAAGATTTTAGTGCTCTTAAATATTGTGCTTTGATACTAGAAACTTAAAAAATACCAGGAAACGTTTTCTGCCCTATTATCCATAATCATTTATAGAAATTTCTGTTCTAGATTTGAATGAGCAACCCCACCACCCTAGACCTGCATAATCTCTTTGCAGCAAATGTGACTCTCTGGTGGGGGGGGAGGTTGGTTCTTTCAGCTTGCTAGGCTTATTTAGTTGAAACAATTTTCTCTATTGGGAGCGTGGAGACCTGTTTCCTTTCGTGATTGTTGATTATGCAAGACCATTCTCATTGTTCATTCCACAAATCTGCAAATGCAATTTTAAATTTAAAATCTGGGTACATAAAGGAGAACAAATACAACTGTACTTGGAAGTCTTTTCTGCCAAATTTCAATTTTCATCATGGCACATTCTAATAGAAACAATGGCTTTTTCTTCTTTGTGTAATAATTCCGTGGGCAAAAAAAACAGAGGCAGCTAAAGCATGTGGAAAAGTGAGCTAGTATGGTGTTGATTCTGATCCTAAAGATTTGGGTTTCAGCATCCTACTGTGATCAGCTTTAGGGCTGCTGTGAGGCAGCCACCCTCTCCTAAGCCCATGTGGTTAAGCATTAGCACAGTGTCCTATAGAAGAATGTGTCTGAAGTGGACAGCTCTACTTATTCTTGCCTCAAAGAGCTAATGTATGAAAAGAGGTTAATGAAAGCTATTTCATCAGATATTGAGAAGATTACATGAACATCTAATGTGAAATACCAAAAAGAAAACTCTGTAAGTATTAATTAATATTATAACTTCTTAGTCTATAAACTGAATTACTAAACTCTACATCTTGAATAATAAAATACATGTGGAAGAATTTTATAAACTGTAAAGCACTATTAAGATATGAAGCATTGTCTTTTTTTATAATGTTTAATGGGTATCAGAAGTTATCTGGAAAACAGGTTGAGAAACAAAGTTAAGAGTAGAGGTTTGACAGAGAAATGGGAAAGCACTGGGCATAAAATGAGGAAAAAGTACAAGAAAAATGTGGAGCTCAGGAAGGAATTTGAGTTACGAGGAAAGCAGAACTGGGAGCTACGCAGTTGTAAGTCTTCTCTAAATGAACGATTACTCTTACCTTGAGTAATCAACCTTATATACCTTAATTTATGTAAAAAATTTCTAATTGACTTTCCCAACATATTTGTGGTCTGTTTTCTCACAGGGTAATTTACAGCAGTTTCCACACACTACTTGTTCTCTTCAGTTTGCCCTGAGTACAAAATTACGTGTTTTAGGGAAGAGCAGAAAACCTGAAGTTCACAAAGGAACGATTTCTATTGCCCAGATTATAGTATTGCTCTTAAAATAAACTTAATTTTAATGCTGATGGTATTCAATGAGGATCTCCCCTAAGGGTTGCCAGATAAATGGAGGAAACCCAGGTAAATTTGAACTTCAGGTAAACAACAAGTAATTTTTAGTATAAATATGTGCCATGTAATATTTGTTGTTTATCTGAAATTCAAATTTAACTGGGTTTTCTATATTGTTATTTGCTAGATGTGGCAATATTACCCCCAAATAATTTTTTTTGGCAGCAATTTGCACATACTTATTTACTGAATGGTATGCAATGGTAAACTTTATCAGGCACCTATTATGTACAGTGTCCCGTCACTGCTTTCAAGAAATGAGGTTCAGGAACAGATTGAGATATTAGAGGTCCAAAACAGTATAAAGGTTATAGTACCCAGAGATCTTCTCCTATGTTTTTCATAATGAAATAATACCAAGGTATAAAATAGATGTCAGGAAATCTAACTCTTATTTTTCACATATTAAGTCATGTTTTTTGAACAACAACAAATGCCAATATTTTGCAAAACGATTTTGTGTGTGTGTGTGTGTGTGTGTGTGTGCTTCCACTTTGGATTTGCAGTTACCCTAAACTTGAGCTTGTTCTAACTATTAAGTAATCAATTATTGCACACAGCACAGAGTAGGATCTCAATGAGTACCTAATGAATGCAGAAGTGAATGAATGAAAGGGAATATGAAAAAACACAATATCTTTGAAACAAGACAATGTAAATATTGAACTAGAGATAAACAAAATGCATTGGATTCATGGAATTCCAGAATGTTTGAAGGGAGTAGGTTAAGAGGAATAGGACAATTTTTTTTTTCCACAAGAGATTGTGGAACAGAAAAACATTGAAGAATTTTGAGCTCCTTTACTAAGATATTAGATTATTGAAATGAGGACTAAGTTTTCATGTTTGTATCCTAGCACCTAACCCAGTGCCTTATGCATTTTTAGTGATGGAAAAAAGTAGGAATGAAGGAAGAAAGAAAAGATGGAAGAATATAAATTAGTAATTATTGGGGATGAGGTGGGCATAGGAAATTGCATAACATATTCACTCAAGGTAGAGAATTGGGCATATTAATATGAATAAAAGTAAAGCCATAAATGCAGTTGGATCCAGAATATGCAACACTTTGAAAGCGATGGTAGATAACAGATTTTTACATTTGTTGTATGACATAATAATAAACCACTTGGATGGTTTATTATCATGGCAAATGTATGAATATTATATAAAATCAAAAGGGACTTTTTTGACCAAACAGTTCTAAAGCAAATACTACTGCAAACTTCTCAGTATAAGCACATGCATTAATCATATATATATATATATATATTATATACACACCAAGTACTGCCATTATAAAATTTTAAACACACATAGAAATTAAAATAGATGGGATAAAAGTATAAGAAGAAGTGCTGATGTCTTTTCTCATACTCCACTGGCATGTGCTGATCCCTTAGGATGGGAGAATTTCACTTTGAAAACCTCAAACAGGTGTGAAGATCAGTGGCATGATTTTTGGTACAACCTAAGCAAGAACTATGAGGACAAGATTTCTAGTTGTGGTTGAGAAACTCTAAAGGATATAGTATATGTAAAAGTCATTTCAGGATAGGACTTCACAATTAATTAGATGTGGAGGGAAAGAGAAAGGATAAATTTGAGTGACCAAAAGAACAAGAGTATCAATGAAAATATTAAAGTCAATAATAATAACAGCTGAAATTTATTAATTTGCCACATGCTAGACACTGTGCCAAATGCTTTAATAGTTACTCCTCACAACAGTGATAAGGTAGGAATAATTACTATTTCTATATTAGAGATGAGAAAACTAAGTCCTAGAGAAATTAAGTAATCTACTCACAGCCCAGAGATGGTTGATGTTGGTGACAGGACTTGAGTTTGGGTTGGTCTGACTCCAGTGCCTGTGTCTGAAGCACAGAGTTCTGAGTTAACAGGTAAGGAGTGGAGGGAGGACAGAGAGACTGGAGAGATGAGTCTCATTTGGAAAGATGTGTTCTGTAAATTAAGGACATTAGAGCCAGACAAATTTAAGATTTAGTCCTTCTTATGCAAAAAATGACATCTCTAATGTTATCTCATGTGAAATGAGGGTATTAATAACTACCATGCAGATTATCATAAAGGTCAAGACATTCACTAATATTTTGCTTGTGACAAGCTATACATGTAATTTGTTAATCCATTAATCATCCTTTATTTCTACGATTAGGGCAGCTTGTATGATTAAATAAAAAGCCCAGATAGTAACTGCATTGTCCATAGGCTAATGTGAAAGCTAATTGATGAGTTTTCTCCAAATCTTTTACTATCTAGTCTAAGGTAAACATGAATATTTAGTGATAATTACCTAGATGCAAGTAGTTTCATTTCTTAATTATTGACTACACAAACACACAAAAGCTTAAATTCATTATTTTTAGAACTTAATTTCTCTCAAAAGTTCAAGTGGAATATTTATCTATTAATCTACACACGCATGAAGTCCTGATTCTAGTCATTACTGAGAAGCAACATTTATACAAGAAAAAAAAATTTCACCAAAACTGCAGTCATAAGTATGTTAAGGTGGTTCAAAGCGGCTTTAAGTGTGATAAATTATTATATTATAGATAGTGCACACTTTTGTTACTACAGAAGTTATAGGTTTACAGAAAAATCATGCACAAAATACAGAGTCCCTATGTACCACTCTATTAGTAACATTGCTTTCATATGGTACATATGTTACAACTCATGAAAAAACATTTTTACAATTGTCCTTCATTCACAATAATTTCTATATTGTAAACAATGTCCATCATTTACAATAGGGTTCAATGTGCTGTATTTTTTTTAGTTTATTCTAGAAACATTTATACAACATAAAATTCCCCTTTTAACCATATTAAAATACATAATCCGATATATAATAGTCTTCAAGATTCATTCATGTTGCATGCAGCAAAAATTCATTCCTTTTTTACAGCTGAATAACATTTTATTTATCCATTCATCACCTTGGGTTGCTTCTATCTTCTGGTAATTGTTAATAATGCCACTATAAACATCAGTGTGAAAATATCTGTTTGAGTCCCTGCTTTCAATTATTTGGGGTGTATACCTAGAAGTGGGATTGTTAACTCTTATGGTAATTCTACACTTTGAGTATAATTGAGCTGTCCTTTTGTTGTTGAGTTGAAGGATTTCTTTATATGTTTTGGATATCAAACCCTTATTGTCATTTGCAAATATTTTCTTCCATTCAACATTGTATCTTTCATGATGAAATCCTTTGATGCACAAAAGTTTTTAACCTTTTTTGAGTTCCCATTTATCTATTTTATGTTTTGTTACTTGTGCTTTGGTTGTAAAGTCTAAGAAATCATTGTCTGACTCAGGCTCCTGAAGATGTTTCCCCATTTCCTTCTAGGAATTATATAGTTCTGGTTCATATAAGTCTTTGATCCATTTTGAGTGGATTTTGTATGTGGTGTGAGGTAGGCGTCCATCTTCATTCTTTTTCATGTGGACATCCAGTTTTCCCATTACCATCGTTTTGAAGAAACCATTCCTTTACAATTGAGTGGACTTGGCATCCTTGTCAAGAATCAATTGGTGGGTGGGCCATGTTGGCTCTGCAGCCTTCCAAGCTGGAGACCCTGGTTCGTTGCCCAGTGCCTGCCTATGCAAAAAAAAAAAAAAAAAAAAAAAAAATTAGTTGGCCATACAAGTGAGAGTTAATTTCTGAGCTCTCAATTGTATGTCTATCCTTGTGCCAGTACCTTGCAGTTTTGGTTATTGTGGCTTTGTAATAATTTTTAAAATTGGGATATGTGAGTCCTCAAATTTCCTCTTTTTAAGATAGCTTTGGCTGATTGGGGTCTCTTAACCTCCCATATGAATTTGATGATTAGCCTTTCCACTTCTGCAAAGAGATCTGTTAGTATTTTTATTGGGGTTGTATTGAATCTGAAAATCACCATGGGTAGACTTGGCATCTCAATAACATTTAGTCTTCCAATTCCTGAACATGGAATGTTCTTCAATTTTTTGGGTCTTTGATTTCTTTCAGTGATGTCTTATAGTTTTCTGTGTATAAGTCCTTTCCTTGGTTTGATAATTCTTATATATTTGATTCTTTTAGTTGCTACTGTAAATGGAATTTTATTCTTAATTTCTTCTTCAGGTTGTCACTTAATAATGCATAGATACAGTAGTGATTTTTGCATGTTGACCTTGTACTGTCCTCTTTGCTGAGTTTGTTTATTAGTTACTGGAGTTTTTGTGGATTTCCTGTATATGGGATTACATAATCTGCAAATAGAGGAAGTTCTAATTCTTCCTTTCCAATTTGTATACCTTTGTTTATTTCCCTAGCCTAATTGCTCTAGCTAGAATTTGCAGTACAGTTTTGAATAACAATGGCTACATTGGGCATCCTTATCTTGTTCCTGATCTTTAAGGGTTCAACATTTAATTTGATGATAGCTAAGAATTTTTCATTTATATATTTTATCATGTTGAGGAAATGTTATTCTATTTCCAGTTTTTTAAGTGTTTCTTTTATCAAGGACCTGCGCTGGATTTTGCCAAATGTCTTTTCTGCATCAATTGAGATGATCATGTTTTTTACCATTTCTTCTGGTATTGCAGTGTATTACATTAATTGATTTTTTTTTATGTTGAACTACCCTTGAATATCTAGGGCAAATCATCATTAATCATGGTGTATAATTCTTGTGCTGTTGCATTCAGTTTGCTAGTATTTTACTGAGAATTTTTCTATGTTCATAAAGAATATTGATCTGTAGTTTTCTTTTCTTGTGGTATCTTAATCTGGCTTTGGTATGACGTTGATATTGGGATCATAGAATCAGTTAGGGAGTGTTCCTTGCTCTTCAGATTTTTGGAAGAGATTGAGCAGGGTTGGTTCTAATTCTTGGAATGTTTGGTAAAATTTCCCTGTGAAGCTGTCTGGTCCTGAGCTTTCTTTGCTGGGAGGTTTTAGATTATTAATTCAACTGATTTACTTGTAATTGGTTTGTTGACATCTTCTATTTTTTCTTGAGCTAGTGTAGGTAATTTGTGTATTTCTAGGAATTTGTCAATTTCATCTAGGTTATCTAATTTGTTGGCATGGAGTTATTCATAGTATCCTCTTATGGTCCTTTTTATTTTTGTAGGGTCACTAGTAATGTCCCCAGATCTATATCTTAATTAATTATTTGTTTCCTCTCTCTTTTTTAATGTTGGTCCAACTAAAATTTTGTTGATATTGTTGATCTTTTCAAAGAACAAGTTTTGATTTTGTGGATTCACTCTATATTGCTTTTTAATTCTCTATTTCATTTATCTGCACTCTAATCTTTCTTATCTCTCTCCTGCTCATTCTGAGTTAGTTTGTTTTTCTTTTTTTTTTTTTTTTCATATCCTCCAGTTTTGAGGTCAGGTCTCTAATTTGAGATCTTTCTTCCTTTTTGATGTAAGATTTAAAGCTGTAAATTTCCCTCTCAGTACTGCCTTCCTTGCATCCTGTAAGTTTTGGTATGTTTTTAATCTCATTTTCACTTGCCTTAAGATTTTCCTAACTTCTCCTTTGATTTCTTCTTTGACATTTTGGTTGCCTAAGAATTTGTTGTTTAATTCCCACATATTTATGAAGTTTCCATTTCTCCCTCTGTTGTTGACTTCTAGCTTTATTCCTTTGTGGCCAGAGAAGACACAGTGTGTTATTTCAATATTTTAAAATGTATTGAGACTTATCTTGTGACCTAATGTTTGGTCCATCTGGAGAATAATTCATGTGAGCTAGAGAATAATGTTTATTCTTCTGTTGTTGAATGAAGTGTTCCATATATGTCTGTTAGGTTTAGCTGGTTTAGAGTTTTATTCAAATCTTCTATTTCTTTATTGACCTTTGGTTTAGATGCTTTATTCATTACTGAAAGTTGTGTATTGAAATCTCCTACTGCTAACAAATAATCATCTATTTCTCCTTTCAAATCTGTCAATATTTGCTTCATATATTTGGGGGCTCTGATGCTAGGAACATATATTTTTTATTTTTTTTATGTCTTCTTGTTGGATTGGTCCCTTTATCTGTTCATAATGACCTTCTTCAACCCTCATAACAGTTTTTGACTTAAAATATGTTTTATCTGATATTGGTATAGTTTCTCCACCTCTTTTTTGGTGACTACTTAAATGGTACATGTTTTTCCATCCCTTCATTGTCAACCTACATATGTCTTTGAATTTAAGGTGAGTCTCTTGTAAAAGAAGTTATGCGTTTTTATCTATATTGCCAATTTCTGCTTTTTTACTGGTGAGTTTAATACATTTATTTTTAAGGTAACTACTGATATTGTAGTACTTTCTTCTGCTGTTTTCCTATTTTGTTTTTGTAAATCAGACCTTTTTTGATCTTAGGTCTTCTTTTAATTACCTACTGGATTTTTTTGTATTGTACCATTTTGAATCCCTCTCATTTCTTTCATAATATATTTTTCATGCAATTTAATATTCTAAATCTATAGCAACCATATTTGATTTGCTACCAACTTATCTTCAATAGTATATATATAGATACTAACATATAAATAACATACATATGCATATACAAATGTATATACATACACATACACATACATATACATATACATATACATATACATATACATATACATATACATATACATATACATGTCCTGTACCTCTCAATTCCTCTACTTTTCTTTGGTATTTGGTACAAGTTATATCTTTGCACACTGTATGTCAAAAGCATTCATTGATCATTACTTTTTATGCATTTGCATTTTTGCACCTGTTGCATTTTTGCACCTGTAAGATGTAAGATGTCTCTATTTTTTTTGTTACATTAAAAATAAACAGTACAGTAATAGTTACATTTATAATTACCTATATGGTTACCTTTACCAGAAGGCTTTATTTTTTTATGACACTTTGATTTGCTGTCTTATTTCCTTTCCTTTCAGTCAGAAGAACTCCATTTTGCACTGCTTGTAGGGAAGATCTATTGATAATGAATTCCCTCAGCTTTTATCTGAGAATCTCTCCCTCATTATTAAAGAAAAGTCTTGCTTGATATAAAATTCTTGGCTGATATTTTTTTTCCTTCAGAACTTTAAATATCTTGTATCACTGCCTTCTTGTATCCATAGTTTCTAATGAGAAATTGAAACTTAATCCTATTGGGATTCCCTTGTATATAACTCATTGTTTATCTCTTGCAGCTTTCAGAATCTCTGTTTGCCCCCATCCTGTGTCTGGGCATAGTTTGCTTTCAATTTATCCTATTTGGGATTCTTTGGGATTCTTGAGTGTGCATATATGTTTTCCATTAAATTTGTGAAGTGTTCAGCCATTATTTCTTTGAATATTCCTTGTGCTCCTTTCTCTCTTTTTCTCCTTCTGGGACCCCATAATGTGCATATTGGTGTCCCACAGGCCTCATATATTCTGCTCATTCTTTTTCATTCTTTTCTCTTATTTTCCTCAGCTCAAATCATTTCAGTTGTGTTGTCTTTGACATCACAGATTCTTCATTCTGCCACCTCCAATCTGCTGCTGAAAATGTCTGAGGAATTTTTCATTTCAGTTATTGTGTTCTTTAGCTCCAGTTTTTCTCTGGAGAGACTCCCATATTATTCATTCATTGTTTTTCTCATATCTTTTAGTTCTTGTTCCTTATTTTCTTTCTCTTGTTGAACATAATGAGAATCATTTTTTAAAATGTCCCTGGTAAGTCCCAAATCTGCCTCATCATTGATGGTTTCTGGATTTGTTTTTCTTTTTCCTTTGCATGTGATAATATATGCTAGCATTGCCTGCTTCTTTGTTTGCCTTGTAATCTTTTCTTGCATACTGTAATTTTAAGATTTTAGTATCAACTCTGGAATTTAGTCCCTTAGCTATCAGTTCCCTAAGTTTGTGCCCAGCTAGTGATATGACAGAGATTTTCTTGGATGCCTGGAGCTAACCAAAGCAAACAAACCAAGGCAAAAAGCATCTTTCACTGTCATTACAAATTGGCTCTGCTTTGGCTGGCGGTCTCCCTCAGAGTTTAGACTCCTAACAAGAAGATCGGTCAGAGGAAAATGGAAAGCACAGGTTCCTCTTTGTCTTATCTGAGCATACATGCAATGCGAGACCCATAGCTTCCTTCTTTTCCTGGTCTTATACTTTCTGGAGATTGTGGGAATTTCCCACTTACAGTTTACAGGAATTTGAGTGAAAGTCCATTATTCCCTTTGAAATAGACCTCCTCCACTTCCTGGCTTCTCTCTAGCAATTTAATGCAATTAATCCTTTATCCCAGGCTGCTTCAACTTAATTGTTTCTCACACTGTCCCAGCTGTCTAAAAGCTGCTTTATTCCCTTAAGACAAAGTCTGGGAGGGTGAGCTTGAGAAACATTTCCTTCTCAGGCTGATAGATTGGCACGGACATGCATACACCCCAGTAAGCACACAGAAGCCACATTCCCCTCTCTGGAACAGGGCCAGGGACCCGCGATGAAAGTGCAAGCTCTCTCTATTCTGTGTACTAAAAAGGATGGGGGAGGGTTCATCATAGGGAAACAGGAGTTTCTTCTATGGCTTTTGTAGTTGCATTTTCTTGATTCAACTAAATACAGCCATTTAATTGCTTTCCACAGTTTTGAGGAAGGTTATTTACTGATTTAAGATTCCTCTTCCACCTTTACCTGAGGGTGGTTGGAACAAAAGCCAGTCCCTAGTGATCTGAAGTAAGTAATCAAAAGTAGAGATCTGCAATCAGACCACACACCCCTGGAGTTTGTAGGACCAGGTCCTTCTGACCCATCCTGGAATGATCAAGCTGTCCCAGCTTAAGCTGCTGCAATGAAGCTGCCAGCAGAGGTGGTAGCTACTATAGGGAAGGCAAAACTCCCTGGTATTTATCATAATTTTCCAGTCTCTTCCTTCTGCTCCTCCCTAATCCTGTACAGTGTTCCAGTAGTCCCTGGAGTATCAAAGTAGTTGATTCAGATAGTTCCTGCCAGCTCAATAGTTGTTTTGGTAGAGGACAGATTCCTGAAAATTCCTACTTCACCATTTTCTGACAGTCTTCTTTAGTCCACATTAGCTATTATACTTTTCCTCTCTTCTAAGCATCTCCAACTAGTACGTAGAATTAAAAGTCACCAAGCATCCCAGAGTTTACCTAATCAACACACGGTGATTATATTAAAATGGCATTTATACTATCTTTCACGCTTCTCTAAATTGGTTCTCTAATGCACCCCAGGACAAGTTTTGTGCATTTAAGCTGCTAGAATTTTGTCCATGTCATTTCCCTATTAAAATTTAAATGTGTCTCACTGAAATCCATCTATAAAATGAACCTTTTCCTATGACCTCAGCAGAAAGTGATTTCTTTGTCTTCTGAGCCATAACAGAAGACACTTTTATATTTTAATTCATCTAATTCCTTGGTGCCTGTACATTGTCTTAAATTATGAATTGCACTGTACTCTGCACATATATGTGCAATATCTACAATTAAATTGCAATCATTTTAGAACAGAAAATTTTTATACTTCTTTTTTTCCCATGGGATAGTTAACTTAATGCTTTATTAATAAAGTCTTACTAATTAATTGTGATTAGCAATAAATATTTCATTGGTGTTGTAGTTGGGGTTCTTTGGTTGAAACAGAAATGAACCCAATTCAAGGAAAAACCAAAGAGAGTTAGGAGAGCATGGCTGATTAAAGTACAGGCTTTTTCAGGAAGATTAATGTCATGATTCATTTCTTTTTAACTTCTTTTTTTATGCTATAGTATAACATATTTACAAAGCAAAGAAATAAAAAAGCAATAGTTTTCAAAGCACTCTTCAACTGGTATTTATAGGACAGATCCCAGAGTTTGTCATGGGCTACCATATGATCCTCTCTTATTTTTCCTTCTAGCTGCTCCAGAATATAGGAGACTAGAGGGCTTAAATATTTTTTATCATTACAAGTGACTTTTTTCCTTCTTTTTTTTGTGAAAAATAGCATATATACAAAAAAGCTATAAATTTCAAAGCATAGCACCCACAATTAGTTATAGAATATGTTTCAGAGTTTGACATGGGTTATAATTTCACAATTGTAGGTTTTAACTTCTAGCTGCTCTAAAATACTGGAGACTAAAAGAGATATCGATTTCATGATTCACCATTCATATTCATTTGTTAAATCCTATCTTCTCTGTATAACTCCACCATCACCTTTGATCTTCCCATCCTTCCCTTTAGGGGTGTTTTGGCTATGGCAGTTCAAAATTTTTCATATTGGAAGAGTCTGTCACTAATATGGGGTGGGGAGATGGAACTATTTGATGTTCTGGAGAGGCTGGGCTAGATTTCAAGACTTATCTGGACCAGGGACCCATCTGGAGGTTGTAGGTTTCTGGAAAGTTACTCTAGTGCCTGGAACCCTTGTGGAATCTTATATATTGCCCTAGGTGTTCTTCAGGATTGGCTGAAATGGTCCTGGCTGGGAGTTGGCAGGTTATGGTAGGTAGCAAGGTCTAATAGAAACTTGTGTAAGAGCAACTTCCAGAGTAGTCTCTCAACTCTATTTGAACTCTCTTTGCCAGATTCTTTATTCATTACACTTCTTTTCCCCCTTTTGGTCAGGATGGAATTGTAGATCCCATGGTGCCAGATCTGGATTCATCCCTGGGATTCATGTCCCACATCACCAGGGAGACTTTCATCCCTGGATGTCATGTCCCACATAAGGGGGAGGGCAATAATTTCACTTGGAGAGTTGGCCTTAGAGAGAGTGAAGCAACATCTCAGCAACAAAAGAGTTCCTCCAGAAGTAACTCTTAGGCATGCCTATAGGTAGTTCAAGCTTCTCTACTACCTACATAAGCTTCACAAGAGTAAGCCTCATGATTGAGGGCATAGCCTATTGATTTGGGTGTCCTTAAAGTTTGGCACAGTATCAGGGGATTCCCTGATGTCAAGGTTTAATAGTTCCATATTTTTCTCCCATCCCTCAGGGGACTTTGCCAATACTTTTTGTATATCTGCTTAATATACTCTAGAATATACTCTAGAATGTATCCAGGCATCCCCCCAGGCGTCCCCCTGCTCAACCACCACATATTAGAATTTTATTACAGCAGCATCAGCGGCAAAAGCCAAATCAATGCCACTGGGGTTATGCTGTGCCAGGCCAACTGGCCCAGCCCCAGCAACTTCAATCGTAACTCCTCTCATTATAGTGCCCGCACTATACCCCCTTCCCCCCGTTGCAATACTCCCCTGGCTTCCAAAACCCGGCGTCCCAACAGCCTCTCCAGTCACCACCTCAAATGGTATAACTGCCACTACAGCCCCATCGCCATCAGTAATACCTCCTCCTTTTCGCTTTTCACCCCTATGCTTCCAGAAGAACCTCCCAGCAGTACTTCCCCCCCCCC
>PVIY010028789.1:0-32730 GCA_004026745.1 Myrmecophaga tridactyla | reverse complement strand
AAGTGTATTTTTCTTGCCAAAGCTTGTATCCAAAATTAATTGCACTGGACTGATGATGTGCCTAATTGGTGTCTTTTAGGTGTTGCTTTCATTTTCATACTTATATTTTAGTGGAATAACACCAGTAAAAACACATTGAGAATGAGGCATCTCACCAGTTCCCACTAAGTTTAGTCACTCTTTTATCAGTAGATGATGCCATTTTAGAATTGGAATATGAAATTCTAGTCTTTAATCTATTTTTTCACTTTCATAGTAATGGTAATAATAATAATAATAATAACAGTTAATTCTTATCTACTGCTTATCATCAGCCAAGTTCTGTTATAAGTGCTTTACATATGGTAATGCATTTGATTCTCACAAAAACGCTATGAAACAGATACAATTAATATCTCTATTTTATAGATGCACTAAGGGTAGGTTTAGAAATGTGCCCCAAATCATAGAGCTATTAGGTAGCAGGACTGAGATTTGAACTAATACCAAGTCTATGCTCTTTACCACTATGAGATAGTCTAAAAAATTTATAATACAAGTTATGACTATTTAGTGGTATTGATTACCTGTGTGGTAATAGAGAGGAAATCTTTTTTTAAAAATTCATGACATTACTAAATAAAGCAATTGACACTGAAATATGGTGATATTTAACTTCATGACGATGCCCAATGAAAGGTATCTTAACACGCATGATCTTCTGCTTTTCTGAGGCTACAAGGAACACAATTAGGTTCAGTTACCATATATAAGAGGAGTTTTGGTTAAGGATGAAAGAAAGTAGCCCCGAAAGCTGCATATTGATATCCCACTTTCAGAATAAAACTGCACCCCCAGAGTCATAACTAAAGGGGAAGTGGAAATTTGTTCAGGATTCAGTCTTGCTCTGGTAGTAACCTGGTTATCCTGTGCTCCCTCCAGGAGGATGGGTTCGTCCTTCCTCCTGTGCTTCACCATTTTATGCCCTGGGTCATCTCTGTTTCAACTGATTTTACTTCTGGGCTGTTAACTGGCTCTTTGATGTTACCAGAGAAAGTGTTTGTTTTGTCCCGGTTAAGATCATTTCTTATATGCAGAATCCTGTGACAGTCACATATTGATGGCACAAACATGGATCCTTGTTCCAAACTGCTGTGGTCAAGGTTGATAACCTGTGCATAAGAAATGTCCTCGGGCCATTTCCTTTATCAGACAGCTAAGGGCAGGTAGCCAGTCAATGTATTCTGCCCAAATCATAGTTACATATGTTTTCCTTTAATTTATGTAAATGCCAGCCAACTTAATAGCTTCCTCAATTAAGCTTGAGATATCAGTGAGAGTTAAAACATTAAAAAATATTCCACTTAAAATTAATGAAAATACTGTTTCCCTAACACATAATTAAGATAAAATTATTAGCAAAGTATTAAAATGAAGGGATGTTGTACAATTTGTGTAAATTAAATCTACATGGCCAACTTCCTAATCCACATATTTCTTTTCTTGCAGAGATTTAAGACTTGAGAGCAGATGTGTCTTTTACTGATGAACTAGGCATTTAATATCGAAATAAATTCCTTCAAACAAGACTTAAATTATGCAGTTACATTGCTATTGGCTTCTTTTTATTTGGATGTTGAAAAATAATTACTTTGTGCCTTTCAAATTTTAAAGATGGTTAGCATGGGTAATACAGTATATTAAATTGAAAGGACTCAGTCCTTGTGGAAGATGTGTGCATCAGCTTGTGTTATTACCTTGACTTAGTGATAGCACATCCTTGATGGATTCTCCACCTATGCTCCCCTCACTATTGGGTATCTTTCATCCCCCTGAATTTTTGTGACAGTTTAATATGGCATGCCTCTGAACTGATCCTTATATAGTAGGGAAAATGATCTGGTGGGAGAAGAAAACCCAAATGGGAATAAAAATGAGTTGCGATTAGGTACTCCCTATCAGGAAACTCAGACACCCATGTCAGATTTTTAAAAAAATTTTCTTCCTTTTGTTACTATTTGATCTATTTTGAAATAACAGGTTTTCTTCATTAATTTATTTCTTCTTTCTTCTTTATTTGATAGTTGGAATCCAAACTCAATATGTAACATCTTTTGCTACAAAGAATTTTATACTTGTCATTAAAAAAAATGTTTCCAGTAAATGTTACCATATATGAATAAAAAATTCTATTGTTTGTTTTCCCCTGCAGATCTCTGGAAATGTGAATTGTAGCTTGTACTCAATTCTGGCTGAACTTTGGTTCCAACTAGCTTAGAGACGGCTCTGTGTTACTCATTAGTGGAAATGTTTTAAGCCCTTGGTGGCAGGTAAAGGAGAGGCTCATGGAATATTTATAAGAAATAGAATAAACTCTGGATTAGGAGTTGGGAGTGTGCCACTAAATTGCACTACAGCTTGAGGTGTCACTTAACCCCTCAACCCTCAATTTTTTCATTGGCAAAAGGATTATACTAGTATGTGTCTTCAGAGATGGGTGTGAATTTGAAATATTAATACCAGCAGTTTCGTACATGATGCCACCTCTAGGTCATTCTAAAATACTGTTATTGTAGCTGAATATTATTCCCTAAAATACATTGCTGGTAGAGAAATAGTCCAGAAATACAGTTAACATAAAGATAGTTCATCTTTAGTTTATCCATGATACCACAGAATATAAGATTATCACAAACAGAAGTGATTTATATAATTCAGTATATTTAAGTCTCAATCTTAAGAGAAGTTTCATTTAGCTCCTTCAGGGACCCCAGGGAAAAGGAGGTAAGTTAGTGGAAACTGATGTTTACCTCCCATGTTTCCACAGAAGAAGTTCAACTTCTATTTTAAAAATTTGTGTGTGTCTCTAGAAAGCTTCAAAGTATTTTGCCAAAAATGATTGAAGATTACTAATCACATTCAAAACTCTCATTTACAGAAAAAATAACTGATTTCTAAATCCATCACTAAATCATGTCACTCTGTGATTCTAATTGCCAAAAGAGTGTAGAGTAAAAAAAAAATCATTTCAGGTCTTTGAGAAATATCTTTCAACCTTGGCTGCACATTGGAATCACCTTGGGAGATTTAAAAATCTTGATGCCCAGGTGGCTCCCCAGACCAATTATATCAAATCTCCACAGGTGATTCCAATGTGCAGCCAAAATTGGAAAAACACTGGCTTAGTGGGAGAGAGAGGTGACTTTGACTTAATTTAACAGGGAAGTATTTATGGAGACAGTAGGCTCTTAGTAGGATTTGACAGATGGGCTGAACTTTGGTGGAAAAAAAAATGGAGGCTTTTCAGGAGATATAATAACGTTGGTTTTGAAGAGGAGAGTAAGGTAGATGGAGAGAGAGAGAGAAAAAACGGGAAGGGCAGAGAGAGGGAATCAGAAATATAGTGTGAACATTAAGAATCAGAGATAACTTCATATTCTCGCTCTATCATTTACCAGCTGTGAAAATGTGGACACATTACTTAATCTCTAAACCTCTGCTTCATCTGCAAAATGGGAAAACAAAAAGATCCACCCATGAGGTTTAATAAAAGCTAAATGGGAAATTTCATATAAAGTGCTTCTCCCAATGTCATGTTATAGTAATTTCTCAATCCTTGGTAGCTAGTATCATTAACATTATCAGCCAGATGTTGTTGAGAGTTAAGGAAGGTTGCAAGATGGAATTAAGGAGTTAAATTGAGGAAAGATCTAGGAAGGCCTTGAATGCCAGAATAAACAGAGGTTTTTTTTTCTAAAAAAGATAATCAGAGCCTAGATTTTTGAGCACAAGACCACAGCAATCAATGTCATACATTAGGAAGATTTGTGCAATGGTTATGTGCTGGAAAGACAAAGTGGACAGAAACCAGTGTCGGGGAGCCTGACTAGGGGAGGTGTACAGCAGTCTAGGAATGACATTCCTGGATTCTAAGAGTTGGAATTTATGAGAAAATTTATAAAGCGATATTGTTTAGGAAAATCAGAAAACGGCAATTTATTTGATTTTTATGGCAGCAGGAAATCTGAAAGAAAGAAAATTCAAAAGTGGTTTTGAGGGTGAAATAACAATAGAGGAGCCAACTTCTCATTTATGAAAGATGAGGTCATTGTAGACCCATTAAGCCTGAGGTTGAGGCAGACTGTAAAGGGATAGGAGAAATTTAGTTGAAAATGCAATAATGGACTTCAGGAGAGGAGTCAGATACGCGTTTGACACTAGCTCCTATGAAAGTCATGGTTGAAGGTATGTGAGTAGCTGTGCCCAAGGTGGGTTGTAAAGTCAGAGAAGCAGAAAAGTGTTCAAATTCCATAGGCCATTTAAAATTTGTCTTTGAAACCCCCCTTTCCATTCTTTCTTTTCCTGTCCTACCATTTACTCTCTTCTTTAATTCTACTTTCTCAAAAACCTATTGTTTAAGGCAATGGGGACTGGCACTCACTATTCCTCATCCTCTTTCACATGCTGGTGATTTTGCATATTCTGTTCCCACTGACCGGATTGTCCTTCCCCTCCTCTTTTCCTAGGCTACTATTATGCTCTCCTCAAAACCCAAATAAAAGCATTTTCTTCTCTTAATAGTCTTCTCCAACTCTCCCAAAGTCACTTCCTTCTTTTACTTTCTAACATTTTGTACACATTTTTACAATAGCCTAAGTTTTTAAATTATGATCTTATGTTTATTTTGTTTGTCCTACTAGACAGTGAGTCCCCTTATGTTAACTGATTTATAATTTCAGATGCTTAATAAACTCTTGCTGAATAAATGAAGTATTAGATATGTATCTACTTCAATACTCTTCCCTATGCTCTAATCATCTCAAAATGTGTAGGAATGTCTTGTTTTGTAATAGAGGCTGATGAGTCCTGCTGGTATTTAGTACCTAAGTCCCAGGGATACTAAATTTACAGTTGGACATTGCCTTACAGTGAACAATTGTTTCTTTCCAAATGTCAAAAAGAGCACCATTAGGAACTATGTCCTAAAATGTGCTGAGCAGATAGTAGCTGCTATCAAATACAATCACTGAAGTTGGTGAAAGGTTCCTCAACGGACAACAAAGCATGATACGTTCCTACTACAGGGGCTAAATAGGGTTTGCAGAGGTTTTCAGCTGTGATGAAGCAAGAGAGAAAAGAGTGGAAGGGAGGTGGCAATGGGAGTTCCAAGTGAATGGAGTTCTGCTTTTGATCCTATTACTTATTAAAATGATAGCATTTTACTCTTTCTTCCCTTAAAATGTAAATTCCATCATCTGATCAAATACTGGAGAAGATGGTTTTACAGATCTTAATCAACTAGTTAGATTCATTTTCCTCTTGACAGTTGCCTAAAGAAGTGATCAATATAATTTTTGCTTCCTCAGGAAAGCGATGTCTCCAAGAAATGTTTTCCATTATAATAGCTCTGATTCATTCTGAAATATAATTATTTAATATGTTTGCTGTAACAAAATTAAGTTAATCTGTCAGATATGCCAAAGAGCCAAAGAGATGTAAAAACCTGTTTTTCACTTCATGAATTGCCTTAAATTGGGTAGGAGTATGGATTATTCAACACAGTTGAATTCGGCACACTATTTTCAAAGGCAAAATTGTTACAAATGAAAATTTCGCCACAAAGTTGGAAAATGGAGTTGACCAAAAGAAACTAATCTTCATGGATACGAAGATTAGACAGTTAAAAAAATTAAACATCATGCACATCAGTTTTTCCTTGTAAAATTATCCTACTTCCCCAAAGACTGCATTTGCATCTGTAAACTGGATCAGTTAAAACTAGACTCAGCTTATGAAGTTGCTTACCTGTGTACTTGTCAGATCTGCTTCTCTACTAAGGGGGATCCTATGGGATTGTTTTCATCCATTTATTATGAATCTTCCCAAGCGTCATGCGACTCTTTCCTACCACAGTGAAGGCATTTTGTAAAGACACACTAAGTGCCAAAGCAGTCTGTTTCTAAGGAATTTATTATTTGGCCTCCTTCAGAAACAGGAAGCTATTCTCATGCACTTTTTGAGAAGTGGGATATGGAGTCTAGTGGTCCATTCCTGTGTACAGCAATATGTCTGTGATCTGCAGTGAAGATAAATTGTCTACCACACAACAGTGTGGTACCATTGCCGGTATGGGGCTCTCAAACATTTGCATATGAATGAAGCCAGAAAAATAATTCGTAGTAATTATCATTTTCTCAAGATTTAATTCTATAGCTTTCTTAAAACAGAGGAACTCACTCAGCTGGCCACCACAGACACGCTTTTTTTCAGTCTGGCACAAATGACGCTAAAGATCTCACAGACACAGTTTCCACTTTTTCTTAAAGGTACTTTAACAGTGTATTGTATTTACTATTGCTTCTCAGGCCCAGCCCCTCCTTCCAACAACATAATGGAAGTTACACCTGGTAAAAAAACTGTCAATTTATTATTTGTGTTTGTGAAAAAAATGAGTAACAAAAATATCTCTGATCCCAAGGTAATGCTTAAAGATAGTTGTTGGACAGAGGCAAGAGTGTAGTATTTTTAAAGTTTAATATAACAGAAAGTGATAACTTTATCACTAGTTTGTCTTATGAAATAAAGCACAAGATGGCACCAGAGTATTTGAAGTAAGTAAATTTACAAAGCAATGATGTTGTGCTCTTTTAAAACTATTTTTTTATTTATAGGTAAATGACAGAAGGATAATTCCAATATTTTACATTGCAGATACTTTCTGGGGACTATTTCATTCTGGAATGTGAAGGCACACTGAGTAAGCATTTTTAAAAACAAATTCGTGGATCAAGTTACAAATGGAGGGCCACAGAATGAATGCATAGCAAAGAGTATTCCATATACAGATGAAAAACGGCTACCTCTCTCTAAGAATAGAGATAGATGATTTTTAGCTAAAAATTTAGAGCTAAGGATTTTTGCTCAAAAAATATGCATTTATGTAGAAAGGCATTATATACATTACATATTCAATGTAGGTATTATAAACATATGATATATACATGTATTATATATAAATATATATTTATTATAGCTGAATATATATGTATTGCATATATGTCATATAAAACATACGTATATATAAGAGCAGTAGAGCATTTTCTTTGAGGAAGCAGGCTGGACTGTTTTGGGCATCGAGCCTTTCTGTAACTGCTCCTTGGCTCACATTCTTTTTCAGACTCCACTCAGAAATGCTTCCTTTGTGAATTCCTCCCTAATATCCTTCCCAGGTAAAACTTATCACTTGGTCTATTGTTTATGTTCCACTGTTTCCTTATACGATTTTATATTTTAAAGTGCACTCATTTATTTTCCTGCCTGCCACATTTTATTTGTTTGTAAGTTCTTTCAGAAGGGCACTATATCTTATTTGGATTTGCCTTCTCAGAGTCTGGCACCTGATAGTAACATAAGAAATGCTTGATGAATGAATATCAGGTAGTCCATGCTAAAAGAGCAATATGAAAAAAAAATAAGTGCATCAAACAGAGAATGAACTTTAAATTATGTCCCAAAATGTCAATATTTTTTGGCTAATGTTGATATCAATCACTTTCAGCCAATAGCATTGATCATGGATATATGATTTATCTTTCATTTACTTATATTACTAATATGAATATTGTCATCAAATGTTTACTTTTCTCCCTATTTCAGTGGGCATGGGATGAAAGAAACTAATCTTCATGGATACGAAGATTAGACAGTTAAAAAAATTAAACATCTTGCACATCAGTTTTTCCTTGTAAAATTATCCTACTTCCCCAAAGACTGCATTTGCATCTGTAAACTGGATCAATTAAAACTAGACTCAGCTTTGATCCTCCCATATGCTGGTTGGCACTCCCTTGGCAGCAAAGAGTTATTTTTTATTTTTTTGAAGCCCCTGTTTACAAACCTTCTGCTTATTTTCAAATAATACATCATTGCTAAAATCCGAGCCAACATGGCTTAATTTTCAAGAACCAATGCTCAGCTAAATGAAGATACGGTATCCTGGAGATACGTGGATTAATGGATACCTTTATGAGTAGTTTAGATTCTTTGAAAAAAGTGTTTAATATAAATAAATTTGTAATATACAATGTCGGCACACTATTTACAAAGGCAAAATTGTTACAAATGAAAATTTCGCCACAAAGTTGGAAAATGGAGTTGACCAAAAACTCATTTCTGCTACACGCTAGTGAACTAAACACACATAAATGCACACATGCACACTTCTCTATCTCCACTAATTTAAGATTGTAAGTGACTTGAGGTTAAAAATGTCATGAGATGATAATGCATCCTGACAAAACACAAAAAAATATCTCATGATGTTCACTGAATAAATTGAGAGGTGACATAGAATCTGGGTGCTGGTGCTTTAACCCTTCCATATTCTTAGGTTTTTCTTGCATTTCCCCAGATTAGAAAAATTAAACAAGAGCTATTTGACCTAGGAAATATAGAAGGGTTATAAAAACAGTATGGAAAAATATCGTTTTTATTCCTCAGAACCCCTTAGGTAGATTTTGTAGATAAAAAGATAACAGAATCTTAAATCTGTGTATGTAAACCATTCCTGTAAAGGTGGATAATTTTGAGTGCCACATATTTCATGTCATTTTCAATTTATTCTTCCCAGACACAATCCTGTGTATATTCTATCCTCCTATGCAGGAACATACATGACTAGTTGAATCATCTCTTTTGTGATTCATAAGATTTTTTAGAATCTGCTTTTCTGGGCATGAGTCGTGTATCACTTTGATTAACCATTTTCACAAAATTCCAACCCTACTATGTGTTTTCAATTTTATTAGTGGGTGTTTTAGATATCCTCCTCCTAGTATAAAGCAAAAAATGGGTGATTTATAAAGGTATCCTTTCTTTCATTAAACTACATTTTGTTCCCTTTGTCTGTATCATTGGCTGTTTTTTTGATTAATACAATGTTAGATACCCAGTGGTCACTTATTGAATCCTTGATGAATGGATGAATGTACTACTTGCCACGTTGTTGAAGTAAAGATTTTGAGAGAAGAGGGATTCTCACATATTCACGTCTTGGCTTTTTACTTTGCTTACAGAAATCTCAAAGGTAGAGGTTAGTTCATATATTGATTTTGTATTTTCTTAGTGCCTAGCAGAGTTTCTAACCCATAGAAGGTATTTTAGTGCTATCTTTACAAGTACTGGTTCTGTCCCTGTATTTGAATTGTACTTCCATCACTCATCAGCTGCATTAGCTCTTCTTAAGGGTCAGGACCCATTGTATACTGGAGAGAATAATGATACTTAGCAAACAGATTCCTTTTGAAGATTAAATGAGGTAGTGGGACAAAAACGACTAAACATAATTTTCTGAATCATTTGCTGCTGTTTCATAAACCACCCCTAGAATTTAGTGACATAAAATGGGAACTCTTTTATTATGTTCACAGATTCTATGGATTGGGAATTTTTTGACAGCACACACATAGGGGATTTCTGCATTAGGGTCTCAGTTCAGAACTCTCAAATACCTGAGAAACTTCAAATGGCACGGAGTGGGAGCATATGGAGCCTTCCTTACTTACATACCTAGAGAAGAACGATCTGAAGCTGAGCTCAGCTGTGACTCTCTACTGAAGCTCCTTGCACCCTGTGTGTCCACAGTGTGGTGTCTGGGAGCATCCATAAAGGAAGTGTTTGAAGAGAACTAAGTGGTTCTCTTACCACCAGGTACATGGCTTTTCTGACCTAACCTTAGGAGTCACCCGAAGTCTTTTCTTCCACATACTTTTGGCTATAAATGGGTCACTAAGTCCAGCCTAGACCTTAAAGGAAGGGGAGTTGGACTCCACTTGCAAATGGGCAGGGTCACAATGCATAGGATGGGAGATATTATTAAGATCATCTATAGAAAATCAATCTGCCTAAATAGTGCTTGACATATCAGTAAGTGATCAAAGCATTTAGCTATTATCCACAGTAGGGTGGGGTAGGGTGTCATATAATCTACCCTTATGGATATTTTTGCATTTGTAGGATTAGAATTGTGCTGTAAACTCAGGAGGATATCTGAGTTCAGCACCTGGTACAAGGTCTCTCATGTTTTAGGATCTCAATCGTTAATGACTGAATAAATGTGGATGAATTGGAGACTGAGTTAGTTCTAGTTCCTGATCACACTTTTGGGTTCTTGGTCTCTGATACAGCCTGACTTTTTCTAAAATAAGATAGAAGGGGTTTGCCACTGAGCTGATGAGAACCTGTAGATTTATGGCTCACGTAGGCTGTGACAATGAGTGATGCCCACATTCTGGTCTGTGTGCCCTTCTCCATAGGGCAACATTATGAGGAAGCTTTAGCCCCTTAGGGATAGGAAAGATAGAATATCTTTGTTTAGACAATTCTTATTATACGTCTATGGTTATTTTTTCTTGGTCTGCCTCGCTGACTGCTCATTGTCTTACTTCTCCAGGCTTGCAATGACGAATATGAGACAATGGGTTGGCTTAAACAACATGAATTTACCATCACACAGTTTGGAGGCTAAACATTAAACATCAAGGTTGCAAGGCTTGCTTTCTCCTGGAGTCTGTAGTGTCCCAGCAATCCTTCCGCACAAGGTGACCTCTCTCTCCCTGTGTCTGCGCCTCTGGTTTCCTCTGACTTCTGGCATCCATGTCCAGTTTCCTTTGCTTATAAGGACTTCAGCCATGTTGGGTGAAGGCCCACCCTCATTCAGTCTGGCCACACCTTAACTAATAAGAACATTCTCAAAGGTCGTATCTACAAATGGGTTTATACCCATATGACCTGGGCTTAGGACTTGAGCATGTCTTTTGTGGGGGACATGATTCAATCCTCAACACTCATCTTCCCAACTTCTAACTGGGGTCCCCAGGGACACAATCCTTATTTCTGTTTTTGTTCTCTACCTAAACTCAAAGTCTCAGTGATATCATCCAGTGCCATGGACTTAAAAGCAATCTATATGCCTGCCTTTCTGCATTTCTATCTATCTAATCATCTATCTACCTATTATCAATCTGTCTACTGAAAAAACTCATCTATGCACAATTTCTAGCCCAGGCTGCCTGTCTAACAGCCATCTCAGATTTATCATGCCCAAAACTAAATTCTTGTCTTCCCAATAACCCCCCTCCCCACACCAATCTGTGACAAGAAACCTCCTTGCCCTTCAGACTTCTCCAACTTTCAATTGCTCATATAAAAAACCATCTAGCCATTTCTGTCTCTTTTCTTTTTCCTACCTCCTGATCCAGCATGGAAGGTAATTCTCTTGGCTCTGCCTTTCAAATATATTGTCCATACTTCTCACTTCCACGGCCATGGCCATGGTCCTTTGCAACATCATCTTCCCGCTACATTACATGCTTACAGCCTTCAGACTGGCCTCACTGCTTCTGCCTTTACTTCCTGCAATTTATTTTTTCAGAGAAGTGGGCAGAATGACCACTTTAAAATATAAATCAGTTCATGTTACCTCTTTGCTCAAAAAACATTCTCTCTTACTCAAGTTCTTCCTATATTACTCAGACAGAAAGTCAAAGTTCTTATAACGGCCTAGTCTTCCATGATCTAACACAACACACATACGTATGCACACCCATGCACACACACACACACGCCTGTCTGACCTCAATTCTACTTTTCTTTCCCTTGTTCTCTTCATCATATCTGCATTGGCCTCCTTCCAAGTGTATCCTGCTTCAGAGCCTTTGCGGATGCTGTTCCCTAGTCTTGAGTCTCTCTTATTCCAGACAGACGCAAGACTGGCTCGCTCATCTTCAGTCCATTGTACTTTTTCACGTTTTCAATGGGGCCTCCGTGGCTGTCCTATTTAATAACTCACAGCCACTCCAACAGTCCAGATTGTCCCTCCCTGTTGAAATTTTTCCACAGCACTTTCTTTTTTAATTATCTGCTAAACTACTTATTTCACTTACTTTGTTTATTGTTCATTCCTTCGCCAGAAAACAAGCACTATAAGGGCAGGGATTTTTGTTATATTTGCTACGTTTATTGGCTCCCAGCTCCTAGCTTGGTATATCTCCCAGGCTCTCAGGAAATATTTGTAGAGTCAATGAATAAATTAATGACATATGAAACTTTCAAATGTAGTTCTATTCAAATGAAATAAACTTAAAATAATTCACCATATCCATAAAAATTACACTCATTGAAAATACTCCGTATGTATTATTTTTTCAGCATACAGAATTATCTAGATCCTAAATTTATCTCAGGATACTTTGCTTCCCTAAGAGCCTCAGCAGGCTGTGGGATCTTTTATTAACTGCTTTGTACACACTGATGCAGCTTCCCTAGTCAACCAATTTATAAATTATGATTCATTTTACATCCTAAAATAATCTGACTCAATTTGTATCACCATTTAAACGATATTCTTATGCTCAAAAGTAAAATTTCCCTTTATTATTTTGGGAGATATTACTGTATATTTTTTAACTTACTTTATAAGTTATTTTAAATAAATATAGGAACATTTAGTGATTTCAACTGTGAGAAAAATTCACACCAATGTAGGTTAAGGTTTTAGTCAGTAATATCAAATTATAAATGTTCTGGCTTTTTAAATATGTTTGCTGCAAAAATACATGGTTGAGTGTAAATTGATTTTTCACACTTAAAAATAAGATCAAGAATATAATTTAATAATCTTTTAAACGGAGGTGAGTAACAATTGTGAATTATGTGCATCACAAAATCTAGATGAGTAATTTGGCTATAAACTCTGCTTTTTCAAAGCACCTACAAAGAACTGTGCAACCACTGCTGAGTTCTCCCACAAATGAAGTGCTTTATCTCTGTGGATTTCTCTTCATGGACAGATAAAATATTATGAATATATATATATATATACATTTTATTTCAAAGGTGAACTGTTTTACTGTATTTTTGAACATTTATTTGGTTTTATCACTTTTACTTGATTTTTAATTCATGTAAAATTGTCTGTTTTATGATATAGCATTTGAAAAGCTGAATTCATAGCTGACCCATAAGGTAAACATGATTAGTTTAAAAAGTAGGACTATCAAGAATTAAGTAAATGTTTAAGGATTGGTTTACTTTTAGAGTTTGCATTGTAGAATTACATGTGAATATATATATATTATGTTATATATAATATAATTGTCACTTAGAAAAGTTTCTTAGAGTGCTACATTAAATAGAGTGAAAGAAAGGGCCAAAAAAATCTTAAAACATGAAGGAATTATGCTTTGTTTGGAGGCTTGTCTTCAGACAGGTGATAGGATTATAAGACGGTGCTTAACAATTTAGGGCCCCAGCATCAACCTGAACTGAGATTCAGATTGAAAGACATGTCTGGGGAACTGATGGGAATGAATGGATCTCTAGAACATTAGAAGTCTAATGGCACAAAGAATCAAGAAAGCTCCTGGAAGATAATTTATTATAAGCAAAAACAAAACCAGACATGGTGGCCTGTGCTCAGCAATAAGACCTGGATCATCTCAGGGCAATAGTGGTTCTGAGTTCAGCATGGTGCCTGATATAGAATTTATCTTGGGCCAGTGGCTCAGGAAGAATAAACAAGTACTGAAAGATGTGATTTACTAAAAATATTGCTAGACAAGCAATATTGCCTTGGGGTTACACAAAACATGCCTTGGGGTTATATGAAGGGGGAGAAGGGCATTGACCCAGTTCACCAAAGAACATAGTGCCTGTTTGGTATCTGGAGAGCCCAGATGGACTTTGCTGTTCCATAAAGAAGAGCAAAGCAAGAATTTAGAACTTGTCCTGGAGCATAATTCTTGGGATTCAGGAATATTTTATATAGGAAGTGTTCTAGTTTGCTAGCTGCCAGAATGCAACACACCAGAGATGGATTGACTTTTAATAAAAGGGGATTTATTTCATTAGTTCTTCAGAGGAAAGGCAGCTAACTTTCAACTGAGGTTCTTTCTTATGTGGGAAGGCTCAGGGTGATCTCTGCTGGCCTTCTCTCCAGGCCTCTGGGTTCCAACAGCTTTCCCCGGCGTGACTTCTTTCTGCATCTCCAAAGGCCTGGGCTGAGCTGCAAGTGCTGAGATGAGGAATCCCAAGCTGCTTGGGTTGTGCTGCGTTGTGCTCTCTCATTTAAGCACCAGCCAATTAAGTCAAACATCATTCATTGCAGCAGGCGCGCCTCCTGGCCGACTGCAGATGTAATCAGCAACAGATGAGGTTCCTGTACCGTTGGCTCATGGCCACAGCAACAGAACTAGGTACCTTCACCTGGCCAAGTTGACAACTGAATCTAACTATCACAGGAAATTTACCAGGTCACTGGGATCCTTTAAGGTAAGTGTTGACAAAAGCCAGGAGGATTTGGGCTGATGTTCATATGACCCTTTGTTCCCATAGGGTGCTCAAGCTTAGGGAGAATCATATTATGTTAAAAATCACAATTAACATTTCTGCTTCATATGTTTATATGTGAGGATTAAATAGGCAGCCGATGTCACATACAATAGTTGCTGAACAAAAGATTATTGAAAGAATGGATATTTGGAAATAGCGGAACAGTACCAGAAGGCTCTAGAAAATATCTAAATTATTTGGAATGCAGAGTTTTTATTCTAAGGGCCTAAATATGGAATCTATTTTTGAAAGTAGTTCTGGGACTTTGAGCAAATCACCTCCTATCGCCATCCTCATTTTTCTTCATGGGAAGATAAAATAGAGGCTTTGCAGTATTAAATTAGAAAACAGTTTTGCTATGGTGCAATGTTATAGGAAATGTGGTACAGAATTTAGACGTTTTTATCATTTCCTTATTGTGTCCTTCCTTTAGATCCCAAGTGACTGTACCCTTAAGTTCAGGTATTCAGTGATCTCCTTTCCTTCACATCTGATATTAATTTACTTATATTAAAATATTCAAAAAATTTCATAGTTATTCACACTTAATAATATACATTTCCCATTCTTTCCTACTTCTCTTTATTTAACAGCCTTATTGAGTTATAATTTATATACAATAATATTCACCCATTGTACAATTCAATGATTGTAGTAAATTTATAGAGCTATGCAACCATCACCACAATCCAATATTAAAGCATTTCCAATTCCTCCAAAAGTTCCCTCATGCCTGTTTACAGTTAATCTCTGCTTCCACTCAGCAATATACATTTAAGCACATACATTCCATCTTTCACAGATAGTTACATTTATACTTTGTTTGAAAAAAACTTTCAGGTATTAAAGAAGATAGATGTATGGGCGAAATGAACTATTAACCAGGGAGACTGAAAGCAGATTCTCTTTTTAAAAATTTTTCCACAGTACTATAGCTATCAGTGGCTAATATCTGACTTTGAATTCTAAGAGATAACATTAGCTCTCCACTTAAGATAATATTCTAAAGTGCCAGTGGTGTGGTGGAGGAAGCAAAGGACAATAATAAAAGGGTGTAGATTGCTAATACATATCGCAGTAGTAGAATGGGAAGAGCTGGGTTTTATTCCTGTCTACCATTTATTGACTGTGCAATGTCTGACAAGCCATTTAATGTCGTCAAACTTGGTTTGTCATCTGTGAGGTGGGAGTAAAACTTATTTTTGTTTTACTGCTATATAGGGCTGTTGCGGCAGTGAATGAAATATATATTAAAGTGGCTTGCAAATAAAAACCCCTACACAAAAGTTAGTTTTTTTCCCCCTCATTGTTAATAAAGCTAAGACCAACTGTCTCTGCTGTTAACTTGTTTTACCAGAGCTCTAAAACTGAGTTGGAGTCAATAAGCTTAAGTATTTCTCATCTGTGTGTTTATAGATTCCATGGTTCATGAAAGTAATTAGTGTCCATATGAATTGCTTTTTCACATCACTTGAGTGGTTGAATTTTAATATTAGTAGAGCATATTGAAATTTTAACACTACTTCATCTTCAAGTACTAGAAATCCAATGTTTGACTTTTCCTGATGAAATTTGCCAAGAACGTTCATCTTTCCACTTGAGAAAGAATTCTAAGTTGCTAGTGACACTCAGCAGGAAGCCTCCTACACAATATGATTGCAGTTTCACTCCTTGTCAAAGTTAAAAGCTCAATACCACCTCGTAGTATAGAGTAGAAGGAAGCTATTCGAAATGTCTTCGAGTAGAAAGGAATGGAAAGGGGAATTTATGAAATTCTTCAAATTCCACTTCTCAACATCTTTTCTGTCCAATCCCTCTGCTTTTGAATGGAACCCATTGTTGATAAAAACCACCAAGCCTTCCATTTCAGAGCTTTTTTCATCTTGTGCTTGGCAGAAAAAAGACTTATTCATCATAGACATGCATTGCACAGCTGGAGAGGATTGAACTTCATAGATTTTAACTTCTATTTAAGTGATGTTTCCTGTTAGGGTGTCATATTTAGTGGGTCATCATCTTGATATTGTTTGTAAAGGATATGTCCATTCAAAAGAGCTGACTTAAAAGTTTGTGGAAACATCAATAAGAATTTTTCAAATGCAGGTGTATCACAGTCATTGCCTCGGTTATTCGTTCATCAAAATATATCAGAGGTGAATAATTGATAACAACTTAATTCTCCCCCTACCCCTTTTGTCCATTGAATACTTTAAAGGGGTTTCTTATTCTCTAATTGGGTAAATGTTTATATGTATCTTTTCATTTCTTTCCATCTTAACTTTGAATTCATTTTTGTTGATGTTTTAAATTTTAATTTCCAAATAAAATATAAATGGTTTACCATCACTCTCAAAAATCAAACCTCCTTACTCTGGTTCACACAGATCTACATGATCTAATACAGGCCTCCTCTGGCCTAATTTTCTGACCTTAACTTGAGTCAGTTTTCTGAACAACTCTCACTTCAACAAATTTATCTCATATCGCATCTAACTGAAATGCCTAACACTGGCGGTCTCCTCTTCACGGAATGTTCGTAATCATGCCAAAGCCAGTACTACAAGTTCGATTTCCTAAGAAATGGACTCAAATGAAAATTAGAATTCAAGGAGTTTACTAGGAAGTGAATTCAGGATCAATATTAGGGAAGGGAGGAAAGCAGGATTATGAAGAGACAAAATTTGGCTTCCAAAAAACCTCAAAAAAGGCCTTAGGGGACCCTACAGGGAACACTGAATCTGGGTCATCCCCTCAAAGTTGCCTCAAGTTGGTCAAAAGGGTGATGCCTTTATTCTCTGTCATCAATAGCTATTGGACATGAGTTGCTCTTGGAAGAGGTGCAATGTTAGGCAAGGCAGCTCTCTCCAGTGAGGGAAATTTCCAGAAAGAGCGAAAAGCAGTGTGCTTTCAGCCAGCTGCATTCCCAGCAGCTGTGGGAATGCCTGTCTGTCCTCAGAGATTGTATGCCACAGACTTCAGTCCCGCTGCTTTCTTCTGCCAAACTCAGCCTAAATGTCATATATTCAAAAGGGCTTATTCTGATCAGTGTGGCAAATACACCCAAAGGTGAGCTCCCATGAATCAAGCTGTTGTATAATCCCCTCCCTTTAAATGTGGGTGGAACCTGCCACTGGCATCTCATCAATAGAAGGTGACAAAGGTGATGGGATGCCACTTGCAGGGTGACTTTGTCATAGATTTCCTTTTAGCAGAATGGGCTGAAAGAATCTCTTGCTGGGCTTGAAGAAGCAAATGGCCATGTTGCGAGTGGCCTAAGGAGACCTCTAGGACCAATAGCTGACAACCAGAAAGACGCCAGGTGACCCTCTGTTCAGGGTCTCACAGCAGCGGGGAAATGAGACCCCTCCACGGCCACTTGAGCTCAGAAGAGGGCCTTAAAATCCAGAAAGGAATGCGGCCAGGCCAGCAGCTTACTTGCAGCCTGAGACCCTGAACAGAGGGCCTAGTAAAGCCATATTTTGACTCCTAACCCATAGAAACCATAAGATAACAAATTTGTTCTGTTTTAATCTGCTAAATTTGTAAATTAATAGAATAGCACAATTGCTCAATCTGAAGTATACACTAAATTTTTTCCTTTCATATCACTGTTATAATTTGCTGCATAATCCTATATCCATGCACTATTTTTTGTTTAACTGTGCATTGTCACCCTTCACCAGAATTTTAGAAACATGAAGGAAATTACCTTGTGTTTTTAAAAATCTTGTTTTTAGAATGTAGTATTGAGTGACATGAATGAATATGAAAAAAAGTGAAATTCCTTCTACAGATTGCTCTCTGCTCTTTGTTCTTTCCCCAAAGTTACCGTATTTTGGTATGCTCCTTCCAGTTATAATCTTATTCATCCATGTATGTACATATGAGCATATATAAAACACTTTAAATGGGACTTCAGGTCTTGTTCTGTAACTTGCTTTTTTCATTTAATATGTCTTAGAAATGTTTTCATGACGCTACACATCCGTTTAATTCTTTTAATTGCTATATAACATTACATAGTATAGATCATCATAATTTATTTAGTATTTCCTCCATGATGTGTAGATAATTTCCAGTTTTGTAAAAAATGTCACTGTTTATCAAGTCATACAATTTCTTTTTTACATACATTTTCATATAAATATACCAGTATTTGTATAGAATAGATTTCTAGAAATGGAACTGCTAGAGTAAAGGTAGTGTGCATTTTGCTTTTATTAGTTCTTCTTACTTGAACTGTGTCAATACTTTATTAACCGATTATGCCATTTCCAGGTTTTCCCTTCTCTGCAAGCCTCCAGGATTTTAGGGTTTCACAAACATATCTTGGCTCATGCAATAAATAACCTTCTTAAAACCCTCAGGGTTTCCTTATTGTCTACTAAATGGAAGTCTTGACTCCTTAGTCCACTGTTCATGGTTGCTACTATTTAACTATAGACGTCATATATTTTATTGATGAGCTTAATAGGAAGATCTTTTATTCTCCAGACATTCCGTGTGATTTGTCTTCTAGACACTGCACTCATATCCTTCCTACCCCTTGGAATGCTGTTCTTTTTCCCACTATTTGTTACTCCTGCACTTTCTTGTATCTTAAATGCCATTGTTTCTAATGAAATATTTCTTGAGCTTCCTAGTCTTTGATAATACTGTCATATTTGCATGTTTTTTTCAATTGTTCGAGAACACTTTATATATTCATTATCCTTTTTAATACTCCAAACAATCCTTCAAAATAGGTAATAATATTTATACTTTTGCAACTAGCAATGCAAGTTAGAGAGTTTAAGTGATGCCTAAAGCCACATTTTTCGAAGGCAGCAAGATTGTAATGTAAAACCAGTGTACAGCCCACTACATCAAAGCTGCTCTAATTCTTCTGAGTCCTTGTAATGCTGAGTTAGTGCTAGTCTAGTCTTTCATGCTTATTTAATTCTGTGTTTATTTTAATTGTTGTTTTTGTTGTCTAGTATTTAAACAGATTTTAAGCTTCTTACAGGCAGGAAAGTTCTCTTAATTATACTTTTGGTTCCCCATAGCTGTTTATTCTCTCAGTTATGTTTAATTATTAAGTGAACATAAGGGATTCAATGACAAATTCATTGTATTTAATGGGGAAATTATATTTGTGTAGAGAAGACTTCTTTGAGTCTGCCCAAACTCAGTTCCTTTTTGGGGTTATGTACTCAGGTTTACAATTCGCTCGCATTTGTTTAGCTTTGCTCTCTGTCCAGGGTCTTTGTGTACTTGGATCCCAGGCACTCAAGCTCCACCAAAATACAGACAAACCAGTTTATAAGCAGCATATATAGCAAATTTCCCAAAGACTATCTAATTATCGGTACTCAGTGTGAGGGCCTCAGCAGAGTTCTTAGCCATGCTCTTTGTGGGACAAAGCCTCTCTATATCCAAGAGCCAGAGGCTTTCCAGGGGCCAGGCCAGGCCAAGGCCACCCCTGGATGCTTAGATTTGCAAGTCTTACTTGTCACAAAGAAATAAAACTACCCGTGTGTGTCCAGGGATAAACCCACTGACCAAATTAAAAGTGAAGATAATGTTTGTACATTTGCTTGCATAAATATTTTCTATTGACTTGCTTCACTTTCTTAAGAATTTGTAGCATATAAAATGTCATTAGTTCTCTCTTAGAACCATGCTGTCAAGATGAATAATCTGATAAGACGATCGATTTTAAGGGAAAGTCTGAGTTAATTACTGCTTACATTTAGACCAATATTTTTCGCTTCTGCCTTTCCAGTCTCCAACGTTTTGCCTGACAATTAGATCGAATAACTTGCTAGAGGTTAGGACCACGTCTTAAAGGTCAGACCATATTAAAAACTCCCATTTTTATTTTCTTCTCAATATCAATAAGGATTTGAAGCCTTCCTTTTAATAATATTAGTTTGTTTTTAAATTATAGAAGCAGTTTATTTTTAAAATAAATGTTTCCAACAACACAGAAGTTTATAAAGCAAACAGTGAAAGCTTGCATTGTTTTTTCCCACTTCCTTTTCCATAGTAACTACTAGTATTTTGGGTTATATTTTCCAGATGAGAGAGAGAGAGAGTTTGTGTGTATGTATAATATGTACATATGTACTTTTCCATTATTGTCTAAATAATATTGTTCATTTCAGAAAATATCATGTGCACTTCCCATGTTCATTCCTTGCTTCCATCTTCTACATCCCTTAGGCTACATGCTGATTTTTCCCCATTTTTTTGCTGACTTTAATACTGGCTCTTGCTTTAAAGTGAGAGATATGTAACTCTTCCTTTTACTTGAATACTTAAAGGCCATTGTAGGGTTATTAATTGGCTTAATTTTAATGTTGTCGTGTTTCTGGGAATAAGGAGACTTGAGAAGAGAGAGAGAGACCCCAGAATGCCAGGGGTGGAGCCATCAGACACAAACAACATTTATCGATTAAGTCTGCCATCTTATATGGGCATGGCTCGTGGCACCCCAAAACACTTATAATAGTGACATCGGAGATCACTGATCACAAATCACCATAACAGATATAACAATAATGCAGAAATTTGAAACACTTTAAGAATTACCAAAATGTGACACAGAGACACAAAATGAGCGCATGCTATTGGAAAAATGGCACCAATAGATTTGCTCGACTCAGGGTTGACACAAACCTTCAATTAGTAAAAAAACACAGTATCTGCAAAGCACTTAAAGCAAAGGGCAATGAAATGAGGTATACTTGTACATAAATCACTGTTTCTTTAGATTAAATTTTTAATAAACTTCCTTCCTGACTTCTTCTTCCTTTTAAAGAATAGAGGGAAATAATGATATGACTTGAGAGAAGTAAAAATGTCTAAGAATTCAAGTAAATATTTCAAAACATGGGAAAGAAGTGTTTTTGCTTTGCTCATTTTTATTTATATCTTTGTAAATTTGCCTTTCTGTTAAATATAGTTTTATATATCTAGAGAAAGACGTTATTTAAAAAAAAATTAATGATCCCTCAAGATAGTTTTAGAAGATGTTCTGCTATTCTACAGGGACTTAAAAATGCCTTCCACATGTAGAATTCATTCATTACACTCAGAATAGGGGATAGAAATTCAGTATAGTGGATAACATTCCAGATTGAATACAGTTTAGGTTAAAACCTGAATAATCATTATGATTTCCCTAGGAATATCTAATTAATCTCAAATTTCATGTCAGGGAGTCTGTTTAGAATGTGTAGTTCTTCTCAGATTATATATTGGGCTTACATTGTTGAGATTCCCGAAGGCCATGCCATTTATAGAATTTCACACAATAAATAATACATGCCTGAAAATTCACATTTAGAGATATTTTATTTTTGTGTATCTACTTTGGTTATTGCTTTAAATTTTCAATATCTTTTTTTCAACACTCTTCAAGATAGCTTTTGTCCTCTAGCTCAAGGGTCATAAAATTTTTTCCCTAAAGGGCCAGCTATTAAATATACTACATTTTGGGGACAGATAGTCTTTGCTGTTACTATTCAATGCTGCCTTTGTAGGAGGAAAGAACTTTGGACAATAAGTAAGCAAATGGGCATGACTGTGTTTCAATAAAACTTTATTTACAAAAACAAATGGCAGTTCAGATTTGGCCAACAGATTTATTGTTTGCTGACTCTAAGCTAGCTCAATCTTATATAAAGTAACTGATCAACGAAATGTTTATTGCCAGTCTAGAATGAAATAAAGAGATTGCACTAGACTGTAAATCTACACAGTTCTTCCATCATTGAGGAAGCCTCATTATGGAAACATGTCAGTTGAACAGTGCCTGTGCAGTTAATTTATATTCTGCCTCTAGTGTTTTATTTCACCATGGACTGGCAGCAGTTTCCTGGTCTGCGCTAGTTCTTGGGGCCTCTAGTGGCACTGCTTATGCTTATTCTCCTGAATATTAGTACTTGAAAACTCTGCAACTTAAAATTAGTTTGAAGTCTATTTTTCCCAAAAATAGGGAATTTTTCTTTTGATACAATCATTTTTTTTTAAATTGTTGTAGCTACAGCTCAAATGAGGGGCTTTCCAACAAGAATTGTGTTAAAATTGACTTCTCTACCAACAGTGGAAGCACCCTTTCAGCATGCATAGGTACTCTAAATTCATTCCCTTTAGTTGTTGAATCTTTGATTTTCATAGAAAGTTGTTTATTAAAGGAGATGTTTATTGTATGATCACTAAACTTAGAATATCATGAAATTTCCAACCTCGCAAAATGTGAATTGCCATGCATTTATCTATACTGTATAACCTTTCTCAAATTAGTCACTTGCGTGATAATGATTATTTATTTTGGCTTTTTGGTTTTGAATTCATGTCTCCAATTTTTTTTTAATCTAGAAAATTGCAATTTAAAATCCACTAATTGGCTTACATGTCAAATCTGTCACCGTTTTGAATTTTCTGTTTTACCAGTTCTGATTGCTGAATAGCTCATTGTATGGTATAACAAATCACTAATGCAAACAAATAACCTTGTGACAAATTTTGCTTTTGTATTCACATCTTGTAAGAAATTATCATTACTGAAAATGTTGAGGAGTTTTTTTTTTTCTCTGAGCAATACAGTAACTTTTCCTTCTCCTCACAAATGTCTCAGAGTAGGCTACAAGTCTTGGCTTCATGTGGATTTTAGAGATGTGAGAGAAAGTAACACAAAAGATAAAGCATAGATTGGTAGAACCATATATTCATTCCTTCATTAAGCATTTATTGATCCATTATTCAATTTTCAGAATTTCTGTTTTAAAGCATGTAAGGATAACAGTTCAGTTTGTAGGGCTTCATAAATGTGTTTTATAATTTAGATTTAGGTTTTCGTGACTTTTATCAATTTAGTCACACACAAGCAGGGTTGTTTGATCACATTCCATTTCCTGGCTTCAATGTTCCAAGCCTCTCCAGGGCAGAAATGAAAGATTATGAGTGTGCTACATCTCTATCGCTCTTTCATTTCTACCTCAACTCTAGCTTACTTTCATGTTTGCAATAAAAATTTTGATCCAGGTCAGATTTATGTGAATACTGTTTTTTTCAGACTGACCTACCCTGTGACTGAATTTTGCTATGAGACCTTATCAAGTTGTTATACACCACTGCAGCTGGGCTCCTTAAAATTAGATGGAAGAAACAGAGTATGTTACCAAGGGATGTGCTGACTGGATAAAAAGTAGGTTTTACCTTGTTTCACATTTTTTTTTGAGCACAGGAGTCACTTTAAAAGTTTGTAAACCTTTAAAGCATTAGCTCTAGATACTTTAAATGTGCTGTAGGTTGGAAAGTGCAGTGAAAAATATAAAACATCGTGTGTAGGAAATTCTGATGTGCTATTAAATTAAGGAAAGTAGATGGAAGTTCAGGGGCACAGTGGAAAGAAATCAAGAGAGCAAGATTTTCTTGTTTTAACTTTCCTACAAACTAGGTAGTGAGATTATGGATAAGTCATCAACTTCTTTGTGTTCCGGGATGTCCCACCTGAGCTAAATGTTTCTTGGAGTATGTTTATTTACTCAGTGGTTTTCAAACTTTTCTATTAAGAAGGGTAATTTTCTTACTGGTTTCCCTACCATGGACTCTACAAATTGCTGTATACCCTTTCAGCCTCATATTTCCATCATAATTGTCAATTAATGTTGCCACACTGAATTGATATAATTTTGGTCACAATCAGAGAGAGTGTGTTTTATTTAGTTCCTCAAAATAGAAAGATGTGCAATGTGTATAAGGAAGTCTGGAAAATTGAAAATAGATCACAGATTTCTCATGACTAGCTTGAAAGGCAGGATGCATGGTGATTGCAATAGTCAGGTTGCTTGGATTTGAATCTAACCTCTGCTATTTGCTAACCAGGTAGCCTTGGGAGAATTTCCTTACCTCGCTGTGGTTTCATTTCCACATCTTTAGAATGAAGAAGAGTACTACTCTCATTGATTCGCTGTAAAGGTTAAATATCTAAAATGGGTAAAGTGTATGGAACACTGCCTGGAACACAGAAGGCACAAAATAAATGCTGTTTCTTATTATTTTCTATTTTACCATTAGCATGATTATTTGTTGCCTTAGTGGACATTAAGGGATCCATGGTTCTGGTTTGAAAACCATTGGCATAATCTCATAAGCCTAGTAAACTGAATTTTAATTTAGAAAAACAATTAAAATCAACCTATCAGGCATTTATAAAATAATGTATTCACTTTTTATTTAAAAAGTTATAAGCCATTAGGTCTTGTATATATATATTGTCTTAGTGGTTAATTTAAAATAGTTTAACCCATGCTGTTTTGAATTTCTACACTGAGTTGACTTAGATAAGTCAGAGTATGAAACTTATTTGCTGATAAAAAGAATTTTCTCTCCATTGGTGTCCACAGACAGAAAAACGAACTGTTCTTTCAATTTGAAATTATTTAATTCAGAACTTTGGATTTACTTTTATTTTTTATTTTCAGCTCTTTGTTTTGTATTGGTAGTTGCACCATAAATTTCCCATGCCACAAACTGACGATGCTTATTGTGGACTATATATAAGTGTATTGAAGACAATATATAAGTGTGGACAATATATAAGTGTATTGAAGAGTAGAAAGCATTATGAATTATTTAGCATTAGACATACTTTATAAAAGATTGGGAAAATAAGATCATGTATAAAATAGTCCATAGACTAATATAATATCGTGACAGATAATATACTAGAGTTATTCTAAATTAGATTGTACTGCACCCTAGACTGTACTGTGTGATGCCCTTCCAGGGAATGCTTCCTAGTCACACACACATTTTGTTCATTATTTCAGTTATGAATGTTGTTTTTTGCCTGGGTGGCTCTGCAGTAAAAGTAGAATGGGTTCTACCCAGTGGAGCATTTTATCCAAATATTTCTTGGAATCCTTTTTATTATATAATAATGGAAGATAAATTAAACAGTAGTTTTTTTACATTTAATTTTGAGGTATGTAGACATGCATTATTTGACTTCAAAGGTCTACTTGGCACCATCTGATAACATATCATTTGCAACAACATTGTTTTGTAAACAAACAGCATGGTTGTACTTTTATTTAAATTTATAATTTTTTTCAGGAGCCAAATTGTCATTTCTATTTTACCAAAATATATTGCCTTAAGAAATACCATCATGATACCTCTACTCATGGTCCTCTAGAAGTCTGTAGATTTCAAAGTTTCATATTATGTTGTTTCTTCTACTGATAAAAAAAATCCAGATCGCACTTAAGCAACAAAATATGGCAGAATCTCATAGAAATTCTAATTTTTAAATTGGAAAATTTTGTGATTTTTCCAAAGTTATTATTTCAACTATTTTTACTTATTCTAACTTTGGAAAAAAATGGCCTGGAATGGGTTTCAAACTATCATAAAGTTTGATAGCTCATTTGCATAATTGACAAGGAAAAATCTCAAGCATAAACTTGAAAAATAGACTAATAGCTGAAATATACCTAATTTTAAAGGGAAAATTATTTAACTCTCAAGTATGTGGCATTAATTTATTCCACAATGGTGAACTTATTTGCAAAACCCTGAATCTTTTTGTTTTTTTTTCTGTAATGATAATGTTTTTTCATTTACTTATAATTAGTTTCAATTGAAGTAGGAGAGAATATTGTGTCATAAGATGAATCATTCATTTACATAAATTACGTAGTTGTCACTGTACTAAATTTTGTTATACGTAGACTTCAGAATCTTAGACTTGTTGAATTTTGATCATTGAATATGATACATTTTGATCATAAAATGGTCAGCCAGAAAAATATTTTGCTCTGTTTATCGGTATATTTGTGTATATGGCACTTCTAGTATTTGAATCAGATCTGTTGCACTTATAAAGACAATTTGGAAGAATTAAATAAAACCTAGTTCCCATAATTTGATTGTTATTGTAATTGGATGTTTCACTCAATTTTACTATAGTGAATTGAGCATGATTGCATAGATATTACTAATAATCCAAGTTTGTTGTTTAACACCACACTCTAACCAACTGAGCTAACCAGCCAGAGACATGTTAATTGTTCTTCAAAGATAAGAGCATTTACTGGTTTTTATAATTGTATTTTTAAATATTAGCAGCCCAAATCTTGACAACTCAGGGTATAGGGTTTATACCAGTTAGAGAGAATTGGTGATGAGTTGAGATAACTCAAAGGAGTTTATGGTCAGATTAGACTTGTATCTTACCCATTAAAAAGCTTTACTAACAATTTCAAGAATGCATGTAATCATGACCCACAGTAAAGCAGGGAGGGATCTAGAACCTTCAGTGTAGCTATCTAGGTGAATTCTTCCCAACAAAGATGTACTCTAGCTCAGATTTATATATAAGGAATCTATGTAATATTCACGGATGTATAATTACAATGAAGAGAGCCATTTTTTGCTAAGACACATTTCCATTTCATTCTCAGACACTTGTATAAATGATGTGAGATTTTCCAGGGAGCCTGCCCTATAAACTCATAGATTCCAGGTTTGTTTAATATAAGTGACCCTAGACAAACCAAGCATATTCTGCTAAAATCCTCTCATAGATAAGGACTCTCTTGATAGCAAATATCATTAGTTTGTGCATCTGGAGAACTGTTTTCAGTATATTTACAAGGAGATTTAACTAGGGCACCTCTTCTTTTCCCAGAGTTCCCCTCCTCCTCCCCTCACAGCTACATTCTTCACTATAAGGAGATTATGGATTACAGACCTTTTGCTTAATTATTTTTCTTTCTAGGAGCCATTTTTGAAGAAGATGGTTTCAACCAGAGGGCAGAAAGAGGTAGGAGGGAAAGTGCATTCAGCTTGATGATTACTGGGTCTTTGGAATGCGATCCAGTCTTTGCTATATCCTCTCAGCTGAGTGAGGGGGGGAATCCCATGACTCTAAAGATAGCAGGTAAGTCTGGAGGGATCAGCACTGAATAGTCCATTGCTTATGATTCTCAGAGTGCAGTAAAGAAAGACTGCAAACTTCTTGGCAGACTGGAGTTGTAGATTGTCTGTTACTGAGTAGACCAGTCTAAGGGCATCATAGAGTTTTTCATATCCCAGCACATTGAGGAATGGCTTTGAAATATTATTGTGTCTCTAACTCTGCAAAAAAAAATTATATATGTATAACTGTGTCTCCAAAAAAGGTGTGGAAACAGATGTGAAGGCCAATAAACGGGAAGAGTTCTTGCCATTAGAAGAAGAGGAATGCAGGGTATGGACCTGTCAACTGGATTTCATGCTGGAGTTGAACACATCACCAGCAGATGCAATGGAGATAGAGGATGATACCTTGAAAAGGGAAGATTAACTGGCCTCTGGGAAGACCAGTAATGATACAGGGTATGACACAGGCAAGATATCCTCATGTAGTGCCAAGAAAATATGCACAGTCACTTAGAACTTATACTATTTTTTGGAAGAGGAGAAGAAGGGGCAAGAAAAGAGGGAGAAGAATTGTTATAACTCAGCTTTATATTGGAAAGGATTGTATTACCTTGAATTTACAAAATAAATTTTTTAGTGGAAAAAAAATTATAATTCCAAATTCTATTCGATTGTAGATTAATGATCATGTTTTCTTGAAAACATGAATTTGTGACAGAAATTTCAAACATGGTATATTAACTTTGCTGAAAAATAGTAACTAGAGAGAAACTGAGTAAGAGAATATCTCTGCTCTTACTAGCCATGTTGCCTTAATCACATGATCATTTGACTTATGTTCAGAATTTTTCATTGTAAAGTAAGTATAATTACACCTATTCATACAGTTGCTGTAAAGAGTAAGTGGATATAAGGGAAATCACCTACGATGTGGCTTAACACATATGGATTCCCAATTAGTGCTTGGGAAAATAATGATGTTACACTGTTCTTTACCATTTTGTAAATTATTTAACATCTGATAAATAATTAAATAGTCAGGTTTTTTTTTTTTTTTGGCTTTGAGATGTTGTAACTATTTTTGTCCTTGTGATTCTGGAATCCAAACATTGTTTACAGCAACCAAGCTTTCAGCTATTTTTAGAGGAAGGAGGTCCAGTGGTGAATGTGTAGAAAATGTATCAGGTAACACAAAGTCCAATCAATGAATCCTTACAGAGGCTGATCTGAAATAGCCTTGCATTTCTGGAAATAATCCTCTATTACACCCATTTTTTAACCATTGATATTTAATTATTTGCATTAATTCTGGGGCATTGGCTATATAACCATGATTTATATGAGAGGGCAAGACAAACAATTTTTTATGTTTCATTTATAATTCATATATTCATTCATTTTATTTTACACTATAATTGAAAGTACTGATATTACAGGCCTGTACACATTTCCAAGAGGCTCAACTTTCCAAGAATGTAATAAATAGTGCTACAAGCTATGTTGGAGCACTTGTTCTCTTATGAGGTCAGAAATATGCACGTATAAACAATGCAACATTTTCTCAGGTTATATTTTTTAAGCACAACCAAACGTCAACTAGTTTCTTCATTTTCAGAAGACGCCCACTGAGATTTGCAAAATCATCTGTGTTTGAAAGCAGGCATAAAAAATAATTAGAGGCCAAAGACTGCACTGCCATTTCGTCTTCTTTTGTGTACAGCACACTTGAGGAGTTTCATGAAAAGGTAGCTTGAGGGGAGCATATGGTTGAGCTTATAATTCTTTAACAACAAGTTAGTACAAAAAAAAAGTATAGCATTTCCTCCTACAGTTTTTGAATTTTTAAAAGCTTTTGGAGGGACAAGAGAAGTCTAAAATATTCTAGATATAATTTTTAAAAATGATCACTGCAGCAACTTTTAGTAAAGTAATTAAAATAGTAGTAGGAATAACACTTTTCAAAATAACTGATTTGGATTCCAAAATCACAGTAATGTGCAAATATTTGGAATCTACAATTGTAGAGAAGGAAAATATGCTTGATAAAATAGCGATCTGGAGAAGCAACCCAAAATTTATGTAGATTGGGATTGAAATTGATTGGAAATTGAAGATTACAAACTGTTTTAAATGATTTCGTTTCCCTTGAAGTTAGATGAGAACATTGAAATGGAAATGATAAGGTTTGGATTTTAGTCTTAGTTCTGCCACTAACTAGATCTGTGCCTACAGGCTCTCATTTTCTTCTCCAGACCTCATTTTTCTCTTAGGTAAAATGAAGACATGGCATTTAAAGACCTCTAGTGTTCTTTATTCTGAAACCACTCCATCAGTTTTTGCTGACTTTAGCTCTGACTTTGACAACCCTTATCTTAGATGTATCTTTCATAAAGCATACTTTTGAAACTCTATACTCCTGTGCCACTGTGGACTGAGTGAGATCCATTTGGAATAATATACCAAATGGACTTTATCCAGATAGCAAATAAAAATGTATCATCAAGGGAATGTGGAACTGCAAGTGCTTGATGAGAAGCATGCTGTCTCCTCTAAGCCTTTAGGCACTGATTGGAAGCCAGTGGCCGATTTTGCTCTTTCTTCCATGCTCATGGCTTTGTTTAAAGTCAGCAGGAATGAATATGAGAAATGAGGTTAGTATATGGCCTTTAATAACAGGTGTCATTGTTATCTGTGGCCAACATTCTTATTCTATATAGATCCCATAGAGTGTTTGTCAAATTCAGTTTCAAGTCTAAGAAGCCAATTGCAATGTTTCACTCTTGCATCATTGGGCTGAAATCATCAGAAACAGAGGTTCAGAGGTGCCGGTTGGATTTTCTGACCTGCAGCCACTAATGACAGAGGCTACGCTGGAGGAAACGTAGAAGAAAAAAATTTAAAGTTTTTAACAAAATTTCAATGGACATATCATTTAAAGTTGATTTTAGATTAAAAACACATGTGAGATGATTGCATGCTAGTGTCAATCAACCTAGGTGTTACATTATTATTGGTTTTAAATCAGTCAGGTACGTTGTGCAAGAGTAATACTTAAATCTGACTCTAACACTTTTTTCTTCAGAAATCAGATGGTAGAGGAAATCTTTATTATGTTGGTGACTGACATAAAACTGGAATCAGAAATGGGAGAAAATACCAATATTCTTGAAGAAAGAATAAACCTTCATACATGGAATATACCCATATCTGCAGTGCACAGTGGATAGAGCCTCTCTAGGGAATTATTTCTTGAAATGGATTGGCATGGCCAGTTCACAGGAAGTTTTAAGTCAGCTTAACAAAATCAAGCTAGATAAATCAATATAACTGGGTGGTATCTATCTGAGAGATTTAAGGGAATCTGAAAGCGAAAGCTGGGGCTTATGGGACAAGATGAATAATTTATATATAAAACACTTATTGACATATCTTGAATATAGTAATCAATTTAATTCAACACAAGAAAGACCTTAATCTCACCTCTGCAGTGGATAAGCTACAGACATTTATGAACAGAAGAAAAAAAAGAACAAATATTTATCAAATGGCCAGTTAGAAAAAGTTATGTGATTTTTTTTTTAGTGTTGCAGTGGTGAATCATGATAATTTAAAGTATATACAGGAAGAACTCACTTTTGTGTTTCTCAAAGAACCAGAGTTTAATATGTTTCATTATTATAATATAGTTATTTTCTCCAGAAAATAGTTTAGTGCTAGAAAACAAAAGGCAAGAAGTTGCTGTGCTAAGGAGGCAAGACACAGTCCCATCAGTAAAAAGGTGCCAGGTTAATTTTCTGTTTGGTAAATGGTAAATCATTATAGACTTTTTAAAAGCTTTAAATACTTAATAGTTATTGATGTTGGTCCCAGGAAAGCATCTTTGTTTCACAGATTATATCCTAAGATATTAATTTACAGTGATGTAGCAACCAAAAGAGCTAGCCTGATTTTTGAAAACATGAAAAAATACTGTACTCAGAAATATTTTTAAAAGTGATAAAATGGATAGGGTGAGTATAAACTTTTAGGCACAAAGGGCTAAAAAAAACCAACAAAATCAAGAGAAATCAAATCTAGATATATAAAACATGAATGGCACAGATGAGTAAGCAATCTTTCCTAAAAAAATGTTGAAATGATAGGAATAATGCATATATTTCAAATCCTTAGAAGGGAAAAAGGAAGGAAATTTTACTTGATGTAATAGATAACAGACTTTAAGGAATCTAAAGGTTACAGTTATATTATATACAGTTTGATAAAAAAGAGTTGATATTTGTTGCATTTTTTTCAAATAAGAGAGAAAATATGTTACAGTCTGTGGCTCATTATCAAGGAGAACAGCCACGTCCTTGTACGTATGACTTTTAGGGCACCAGGATGCAAATTAGTATGAAATCCAGCATATAGGGGCTTAATCTAACAATTCTTGTTTGGGAAATTTGGAGAAGTTGTTAAAATAAATGGAATTAAGTTCAACAGCACATGTTTTTTGGAGTACATATAGAGAGAAGTAACTAAACTAAATATTAAGCAAAAATGATATGTGTTTGTTAAGAACTGCAAAAAAAATTGGTCTAAAATGTAGTATTCATAATCAACTAAATCATCTCAATCACCAGACATTGTTTAAAACTTACCTATCCTATTTATGCATTTAACATTTTTATAAATTGGACAAAAGTATGTATCATTTACTTATTATATATACAATGTATAAATATATACTTTTTCATTTTCAGGAAGCTTCAAACATTGTGCAGAATCCATTCATATCTGAACACCTGACTTTTGATAATTAACCATTCTGGGCCAACATTAAATTCATTCTGAATTTTAGTTACAGAATATATATGAAAAGAGATGTCCGGATTGTTGTTTATACCACTCATTTGACAATTAGCCACGTGCTATTTCTTTTTCCCTTGTATGCTGTCTGGTGGGGGTCACATTTCATTCTTTTTCCAGATGAGAATCCCCTTATTGCAGCACCATTTGTTGAATTTTTGTTTGGTTTGGTTTTTCATTTGTTTGTTTGCTTGTTTGTTTGTTTGGGAAGTGCAAGGGCTGGGAATCAAACTCGGGTCTCCGGCATGACAGGAGAGAATTCTACCTCTGAACTCCCCTCGCAGCCCTAGCATGTGCTATTTTGTGATGTCTCTTTTTAAATTTTTATTTCCAACAAGTTTCTCTATTGCCTTTAAAACTGCTTTTCTTGAGTTCAAGCAATAATTTTAATATTTTTTACCCAACATTATACCTGCATAGTAGGATCATCAAAATATTTACTAACTGAATTTTATTTTATAAATAATTTAAAATTTGTAATTATTTAATTAAAAACTGCTTCTACTCATTAATTTTACTGTGCATGGATCTGAATCCAGTTTTAGATGAACTTCAAATTTTACCTGGTTTTTCCAATGAAAAAAATAAATGAACAGAATG